>JBBBDQ010028395.1:0-297579 GCA_037127315.1 Ascarosepion bandense | reverse complement strand
GTGTGTGTGTGTGTGTGTGTAAATTATGTTTTATGTGTCAATTTGAAAGGTTTAAACTTGTCCTTATATACCTATACATAAACAACTTTTAAAGCAATATTTAAATTCCTTTCTTTTAGAAACCCTATTACCTGTCCAGGGGCAACAACATCTTTTTAACAATGCTTTTATATATTTGACATTTTAGTATTTATTCTATACATGCTTATAGCTTTGTTTATACATTCAGCATATAGCTGAAACAATATCGAGTGAATTTTTACAAGGCTGGGTTACTAAGCTGATGCAAAGAAGTTTAAACAGAAGGCAGCTCTTTCCTGTATTGAACTATGGACTTTGATCATATTTTAACATCCACAATTTATACTAGACACAAAGCCAGCTACCTGGATACAAAAAAATGAAAAAGAAAAAATGAAAAAGAAAAAATAAAGTAAAATCCTGCTGTCAAGGTGATTGGAGTGAGGGGATTAGAAAAAAAAAATGTAACAGAAGCGACTCACTCCTTAATGTATATTACAAAGGTGAACTACTAAAAAGCCATTTATAGTGTTTACCATGATTTTTTTTTATTGGATGATTAAATTTCTATTTGTCAAGAAAGAGAAAGAAAAAAAAATGAAGTGGTTCTTTCTGCACATCTTTCCTTTTAGTTTTGTGTATACATTCTTCTACCTCTTTCTCTTCTGTCATGTCTGTGTGTACTTTACCTCTTCTTTATGTGAAAGTTAGTGATAATGAGAAAAACAGTGAGGTCGAGAGAGTGAGCAAAGAGAGCAAGAGACACACACACACACACAGAGCAAGAGACAGCGACAGAGACATACACACACAGAGGTCAAGAGAGAGACACACACATACACAGAGACACACAGATCGAGAGAGACACACAGATCGAGAGAGACACACACATACACAGAGACACACAGATCGAGAGAGACACACAGATCGAGAGAGACACACAGATCGAGAGAGACACACACATACACAGAGACACACAGATCGAGAGAGACACACACATACACAGAGACACACAGATCGAGAGAGACACACACATACACAGAGACACACAGATCGAGAGAGACACACACATACACAGAGACACACAGATCGAGAGAGACACACACATACACAGAGACACACAGATCGAGAGAGACACACACATACACAGAGACACACAGATCGAGAGAGACACACACATACACAGAGACACACAGATCGAGAGAGACACACACATACACAGAGACACACAGATCGAGAGAGAGACACACATACACAGAGAGGGAGAGAGATAGACAATGTAAAATTTATGATTTCAACTAAAAACACATGGAAAGAGCTCAGACGGAAGCTCTTTCCAGAAATGCAATACAAACCCATTTTCCCCGGCATCTACAGGTAACAACATGACGTAAAATTAAAAAGGAAAATTTTTCTTTTATGAGAATTTTAAAATATTTACTATCATCTCTCACCTTTACCCACAGGTTTTGTCATTCCTTTCTTGTGTCTTCTCATTTTTGTTTTTTTTTTAATTTGCACCTCTAGCCCAACTTTCAATCTGATATAAAAGCAGAAAACAACCTCCACACACAACCAAAATTTATTATGCCATCGATATCTACAAAGAATACTTCCTCTCCTTGATCAAGCAAGGTCTCCCCACCCATGATGGAATACAATTCCATATCCCACCAGCTACAAGTGCATCATGTCAACTATATTGACTTTATTAAAATGAAAGCACACATGTAAGAAAGTGACATTTTACAAGATGCTTACTAAATATAAGTAGTTCATTGATGAATTTTCTTTTATTGCTAATCAACCTTTTGTAGATTATTTGAAGTCAACTTTTGGATGATGAAAAAACATTTTTTTTTTTGAGAGTGTATATTGCATTAACAAATTTTTTGAAATAACAGTTTTTAAATACAAGTCCTACCATTTAACCCAGACCTGGAGGAAGAAAAAGTGGATTCATAGTTTTCCCTAAGAACATTTGCATGTAAGTGAATGTAACAAACCCAACTGGAATTCAAACTCAGCTCTCCTATTTCTCATTCCAGGCCTGTAATCATTACACCACCTGCACATCCAAAGAGAATCTATCACTTGAGATCTGTTAACATTATTGTATAAAAAAGTTAATTGCCAGATCTTTGTTCATGTCATTGGTTGCCTCTAATTGTTGGAAATTAGTTGTCATATAGAGTAGCATATTTATGTGCTGAAAAGAAATCAGGATTTATTAAGATCAAGCCCTTCTGCATGTTCCTTCAGGGCTAGAAAATTTTCACAAAAGGATATCATACTGTACTTCTGTAGTAAATTAGGTTATCTTCAAGTACCATGTAATGTAGTACAGGAATCCCTTGATTAGTCCACCTAATGTGTACATTAAAAGATACATATTAGTTAAATATAATAACTTAGAGAAAATTATGTAATTTGTACCTCAAATTTCTAATTTGCATCTTTTTTAATTAAAATATAAGATACAATAAAAACGCTATTAATGTTTATTAATCTAATTTTTTAATGAAATATTATTTAGTGTTTTGCCGCATGGTATTCTTCTGTTTATGGTACTGAGAAATAATGGTACTGAGAAATTGCCCCTTCAAATTTTTCAAGCATCATAATCATTAGTATTTTAACCTGAAAATTTTATTTATAATCTTTCCATAATAAATGCATACATCTTTGAATGGTTAATATTTTTTAATAAATGTAAATTTCTGTATCTAATTAAATCATTCCTTTTTTAAGACCTTCAAAATAAATATGAAAAAAAAAATAGACTATTAAAAAAATCTTAATAGAGGCAAATATTCAAATATGTATTTTTATTATCAGCTTATATTATAAAATTTATCTATAACCATCTATTTTTTAACACTACTGTAATTATTTAGATAAAGTAATACTTGACAGACAAAATAATTTTTAATTAATATGTAACTAGATAAAAATTCAAATTTTCAATAACCATGGTTAAAATGAAGAATGTTTCACTGCACGAATCAAGTATTATGTATGCACTAACTGAATTTTGATATATAAAGATTTTAATGCACTAATCAAAAAATGTATAAATCAAGGTATTCCTGCATTGCTTATTTCTTAACATGTGAATGGGTTTGTTTCTTATATTCTCTACTACAACTGTATGAAATGATGTATTGACGGTTCTGTCAGAGTTAAAAGTTTATGCAATATAGTTTTAAAATTATGTTGACTAGAGATTCTTCATATTAAAAAGAAATAAAAACTCAAGTCACCCAAAATTATTAGTTGTCCCAAAAAACACCAAACAAATCCACAAACTTGTTTTGGTCAATCGTAAATTGAAGTTTTGTGAGATAGCAGAAGTGTTGAACATATCAGGAGGCAGTGTATTCATCATTTTGCATGAAGAAAGCCATGTTCAATGTGGGTGCCGCATTTGCTCACAGCCGATAAAAAACATGTTGACTATTCAGAGCATTGTTTGCAACTGTTTCAATGCAACAAGAAGACAATGGATTTCTTGATCAAATAATGACATAATGAGAAGTAGATCCTTTGTGACAATCATTAATGGTTTGATCATGATGAACGATCCAAACACATTCCAAAACAAAATTACATCAACAGAAGATTATTGTAACAGTCTGGTGATCCGCCATTGGTGTTATCCATCACAGCTTTCTGGAAATCTAACCAGAAAATCAATGCTAAAGTTTACTGCTAACAACTGGATGAAATGCACATTCAATTAATCAAAATGTGAACATCACAGGTTAATCAATGAGGTCCAAGACAATTTTCAGACATGTTACCAGGTAGACATTGTAGAACCTTACACACTT
The DNA here is from genome assembly GCA_037127315.1 of Ascarosepion bandense. Classification (NCBI taxonomy): domain Eukaryota; kingdom Metazoa; phylum Mollusca; class Cephalopoda; order Sepiida; family Sepiidae; genus Ascarosepion; species Ascarosepion bandense. The sequence continues at coordinate 293,725 of JBBBDQ010028395.1, read as the reverse complement.
GGGATATGAGACTTTGCCACATCCATTGTAAAGATGATGCATAAATGACATTCAAAGATTTTTTTGAGTTCTAACCTTTAGAGTTTTATTATAAAAATCAGAAATATATACATACCCAGGGTTCTTATTTTGACTGATTTAAACACTATTTAAATCTGTTAATCTAGGATTTTATTCTAAAATTGAACATTATTTTCTGAACAACCTAACATTTTATTGAAAGCAGTCATAAACATCCAAAATACCAACCAAAAACAATTTTTGTAAAAACAGTCTTAAAACTATTGCTAACTAGCAGTATAGCCCGGCGTTACTCGGGTGTAATGAAAGCTTTAAAACTAATCCATGGTCCTGGAGCTCAGACTCTTTGGATGTTGGCACGAAAGACTCAAAAACAATAGTTGTTTCCAGTTAAAGCAAAACCGTAGACTGAAAGAAAAATGAATGGATGTAAGTCAAATTTTGATTTCCTGGTATCGATATCAAATTGTCTGCACTATTGTAAGAACTGCAACCTTGAAACTTCTGAATATTATTTATGTCTTTGTCTATGAGTGTATCAAATTTGATTAAAATCGGACCACTCCTTCTGTAACCGATTTTTTTGATTATCGATTTTCAATATTTATCAGACGTACCTCGACACAAAACCTAGCTAAGAACACTCACAGACACTTATAGTACAACTGTGTAAATTTTCAAGAAAATCGGTTCAGTTGTTTCGGAGTCTATAGGTAATGGATACACACACAGACACACACACAAAGTTCCATTTATAAATTAGTTTAGATGATGTTGTTGGCTTTAAAGTGTTGACAGAAAATTGATCTGCATGAAGGAAAATGGAAAATAATGGTTGTATGATGCTCATAGAAAAGAGGACTGATCATTCAAGTGTGATTTTAGAAAAGAGAACATGATTTTAGTCCCAGATAATCTTCAACCTGAGCATACATGTAACATTTGTGGTAGGACCTTCTTACCCTAAGTGAAACTTACTTGCCAGGGAATAATCGTACATAATGATAAAAATCAAATTTCTTCTGCCACATAAGCAGATAATTTATCAAAGTCTAAATTTGTCATTTAGTGAACAAAAGAGCTGTCTGTTTTAGAAAAAGATGAGAAATGAAGTCAATTTGTTTTGTTTTTTTTGTGAACTTTTGAAAATAGCTTTAAATTTTTGAAAAGCTTGATATGTTTGATTGTAATATATTTTAGTTATTTTTGCAATTGTAAAAAGAGTTGAATTACATTGTTATTTTGAACAAACTACACATCCGAAAAATTACATTAGTGGTGGTCATTTCTTGATTTGTTGTTTATAGCTTATCAACCTTTGTAGGTTATTTAAAGCCAGAAAGTATTTTTAGATTGTAAGAAAGTTTTGGAGATAATTATTTACTGATACAAGTCCTATTTAACCCATAACTGGGGGAGAATAGGTAGAGTCATATCTTTCCTAACAATGTTTACACATAAGTGAATTGGAACTAGGCACTTTGATCTCCAATTTAGAGTTGTCATCTATTACACCACCTGCACATCCAAACTTACATCACCTGATATTTTCAAGGAGTCTCTCATCTGATAAATAAAAACCTCAAAATGACAAGATAAAATGATTATGATAAATTTGTCAATATTTTGTCAATAATATTTTGAAAATTTAATTGATAATGTACTTCTTTTTTGCATCTTAACACCTGATTGACACTTAAATTAGAGATTACGAAACATTTTGGAGGGTGGGAGATGGCATGAGATTTATTGGTATACATGGTTTCACTTCTCAAAGAAAGGCATTTTTTTGTCCATCTGATATCTTATTCATCTGATAAGAGTTATAAAATTTTCATGAAATTAATGCCATTAATCTAAGAACTGGAAGTGAGAAATAAAACAGAAAAACTAACATTTTCAATTTATCGAACTGAAATTCAAATACCCACCCTATCGATCATGAAGGTTAATATTTAAAGGAAATAATAAAGTTGTATACCAGGATCTGATAAAATTGTTAAACATGAAGGTCATGATCATGACAATAATACAGAATCTAACTGCGACATAATTTTAAGACATTGGCTAGGGGAAGGCACCATAGCCACTAATGTCTTACCATTTTGTAAGAGTTATTTCTGTTAGATCCTGTATTATTGCCATAACAGTAAAGGTATAGTGATTTACTAAGCACAAGGCCAAAAGTATAGAGCACTCAGTGAGGATCAAACTCACTATTCAGTCATAATTGAACTAGCAAGATAAGCTGGCCATTACATCATATTGAGGTGTTCAAAAAATGATTTTCTAAGAATAACTTAATAGGTTACAAGGCTGAAAGTGTAGAGTATGTAGTTAGGATTGAACTCATTACTCAACAACAACAAACACAGTCACTTTTGGACACAACTACTAAATAAAAAATGTTACTCTGCCTAAACTGGATTACTTGCAAGTAAAATTTGATATAGGAATGTCATAAGTTTTAACTCCAAACAAGCAATGAATATGTTTCAGTTAATTTAAAATTGATGTGGTTGACTAGACCTGGCACAACTTTATAGCTAAATTAATTGCAAGTTTCACCTAAGGTAGACAGTCAACATGAAATCAACTGATTAAATACATATATGAAAAGCTTATATGGACAATTTCCTTATGCACAATAGAGCAATGAAACATGTCAATCATGTGTGTGATAACTGTCAATAAAAAACTATTGAAATTATCCTGAACCTAGCAAAAACTTTAGTCAGTGTTGGGGCAAAATAATGACTAACAATAATGAAAAGAGAATCAAAGAGCATAGTTCAAATCCTGGCTCAGACTGCATGTGTTGACTTAAGAATCTATTCTTATGAATCTATCTCTTCTCCCTTAGATTACCTATGACTAATGTTTTATAACTTATGACATTTATATATCAAATTTACTTGCAAATAATCCGGTTTAGGCATGTGTGACATTTTTATATACTAGTTGTGTGCAAAAGTGACTGTTTGTTGTTGTTGTTGGTGGTAGTATAATGGTAGTTATGCTACCATTATATCCAGACTGAACCATTTACAGATAAAAAAGGAGGCTGTAAAGAGCCATGACTGTCTTACATTCTAAAAGTATATTGCACATAAGAGACCAATAATTGTCTTTTTGCTTAAGAATGTCTGCTGCTAAGCTTTTGGCCAAATAAGCCCTCTCATTTTGAGAGATTGGTATGACAATCTTATTCTGCCTTCTAGCAAACTATTAAACAATGACACTAGTAAGGAAGAAAAAAAAGCAGAAATGAAATAAATTAATATCAGGGTATATCAAAGGCTATATTTCATACTTTGTATATAAAGAAAATTTATGGCTAGACGGTTATTGCTGTGACGCTTCCCATTTCAAGACAACTTATGGCTACACTGTTATTGCTATGACGCTTCCTATTTCAAGACAACTTATGGCTACACTGTTATTGTTATGACGCTTCCCATTTCAAGACAATGTATGGCCTCACTATTATTATGATGTTCCCTATTTCAAGACAACTTATGGCCTTACTATTATGACGTTCCTCATTTCAAGACAACCTATGGCCTCACTGTTATTATGACGTTCCCCATTTCCAGACAACGTATGACCTCACTGTTATTATGACGCTCCCCATTCCAAGACAACGTATAGACTCACTGTTATTATGACGTTCCCCATTTCAAAACGTATGCCCTCACTGTCATTATGACGTTCCCCATTTCAAGGCAACGTATGGCCTCACTGTTATTATGACGTTCCTCATTTCAAGGCAACGTATGGCCTCACTCTCACTGTTATTATGACGTTCCTCATTTCAAGGCAACGTATGGCCTCACTGTTATTATGACGTTCCTCATTTCAAGGCAACGTATGGCCTCACTGTTATTATGACGTTCCTCATTTCAAGGCAACGTATGGCCTCACTGTTATTATGACGTTCCTCATTTCAAGGCAACGTATGGCCTCACTGTTATTATGACGTTCCTCATTTCAAGGCAACATATGGCCTCACTATTATTATGACGTTCCTTTTTTCAAGACAACTTATGGTTTTACTTTATTAATATTGTTATTTGACATCTCTCAAAGACTACTCATGGAGGCAATATATTATTATTATTATCATCAATTAACTACTCCACTATATTATTAGGATTTATTGAATCCTTAATTCTACTCAGCTAGGTGTTTTGTTTCAGATGTTATACAGAGACAAAATATTAAGATTTGAGCAAATTTTGAGGTATCATTTTAAGCTGTCCTTAAGAAAGGCACAAATCTCTTCTTTCTTAAGATGCAGGTTAAATTATAAAGTCGACTGGAATCTCTAGCACTGGGTGACAACCAGTTGAAGAAAATGAAAAATCTGAATTGAAAACTGAGCTTAGCTGTTTTAAATTTCATCATTCTCAAAAACAACAATTCACCCACAAGATTCAAACCACAACAAATTCACGTGTTTCTTGAAGAACTGCATTCTTGATTTTAATTTTGTAAATAATTATACCATCCATACAACTACAAAACTGACTCAAAGTCTCATGCTGCATCTCTCTCTCTCTCTCAACAGTGCTCAATTCAATCTCATTTAAACACACATGGAGTCCTACCAAACCCTATCCGGAACATACTTGTCAACAACACAAATATCTTAGCATCATGCACATGCAAAAAAAAAAAAAAAAAAAAAAGAAAAAAAGACTAAAAATAATGGAGGCCATATTAATGAAAAAAAAAACAAAACAAAAAACCAACACTGAATAACATCAACTACAAACATGCTAACAACTTGCTTACCATGTTTGGTAGATAACACATACCATTACTCTACATCATACATAACACTACATACATTCTGTTACATATAAAAAAACATTCATCCTCTAAAAGTATAGCTGAAAGTGCTCTGCTAAACAAAGGATTTGAACAATTTTTATATAATTTATGTCCTTAAAAGAAAAAAACAAATCATAAGATCACATGAAAGATTACATAAAAAAAAATTAACCATTACACCATGTCTGTCATTTTTAATAAAATCTGCATAAAAGAGATTGCTGCCCAAATATACCATATATATATATATATATATATATATACATAAGACCAGTAAAAAGGTCAACGGAACTCAAAATACAGACCAACCCCTCTAACACCCAAAAATAACAAATCCAACACAAATAAACGGTCTTTTCAACTGGATAATTCTCATTTCTAAAAAAAAATCACCTGAGGATGAAGCCAAAACATAATGGGCTGGCTTCAAAACATGAGAAATTTTTTGTGTAGTGATACTATGAATTTAAAAACATTGTAACAACCATTACAGCATATATATATATATATATATATATATATAGATATTTATTCAGAAATTATAACATGGATATGTTACAACATCACTACAAAAGTAGCTATTTTGTTTCGACAAAAACAAAATTATTACTGCTTACTTAAGGACAGCTTAAACTAGCCAGAAATATCTGAGGGGAAAAACAAAATGAAGATAATTTTCGAAATTTTCTTAACTTTTTCTGTCAGTCGGCCTGCAAATGGTAAGTTTTAGCTTGTCTGATTGATCTTATTTTGCTTTATTTTTTTAATCTTTTTTTTTTAATTATTCTTTTTTGGTTCTTATTTTTTCTAAAAAAATTTTTTTTCTTTTGTTTTGTTTTGTTACTAACCTAAGTTCTCTACTAGTTACTCTGGTAATGCACCCTGACTATGATTGTGTAAATTGTTTGATTATCAAGTTTAGTTTCAACTTATACTAGGTTAAAACTTAGTAAACTTCAGTCACTCTTGTAATTTTTTTTTTTTTTTTGGAGTAGATAGTACATACTATCGCTCGGTCTCACACTCCACCCCCTTCTTTTGGACAGGAGTAGAGGTGATTGCCTTGTTTCTTGTTTAGGAAGGGGTTCCCGGTTCATCTCCCTTTTTTGGCCTTGATGTCAGTTCGGCTGGAAGCTCTTTGCAGTTGGTGAGTATGGCAGCAACGTCTCTTCATTCCGAGGGTACCGGGTTGGCAGTTCCCTGGTTGCTGCTTCCGACTGGTAATTAGGAGCCCGAACTCTTGCGTAGCATCTTGAGAGGCTGCTCTGATCAATAGTTGAATAATATCGGGGTTCCTGTAGTGCCAATTCACGCATGGACAGGCGTCCCTGCATGAATTTCTGATGGGCAACCCCGAGGCCACATTATGCTGCAGACGGCGCCATTCTCCATCCTTCACCTGCTGCAATTAGTGACCATCTGACCTTACTCTAGACCTCTCTCTATCCACAACTAAACCACCATGAAATTAAACAAATGAAACAGCAAGACTAAACCAGCTAGTCATAAATCGCCCAAACCTATCTGCGTTTCCTTCACAAACATATGAGATATTCGCAGTAACTTTAATAGTGTAGAATCATTCCTTCAAACTAACTCACCCAATATCTTAGCTATATGTGAGACTAACCTTGACCCTTCTATCCCCTCCTCAGAGCTGTTCATTCCTGGTTACCTTCCCCTCTTCAGGAAGGACTCCAATGTCCATATGCATGGGCTTGGTGTATATGTCAGTGAACAACTCCCTCTAGCCAGGGTCACATCTCTTGAATCCCTGGATCATTCTTTCATGTGCTTCCGTCTCTCACTTCTAAGCTCGGTTAGCTATCTCTTCTTCCTCTACCGCTCCCCCTCCTCCTTTGACTGTACGGTACTTGATAGGATCTCATCTAATATCGACAAGGCCATTTCTTCTCACCCATCTGCCCATACATTTGTGTTTGGCGATTTTAACGCCCACCACACCAAGTGGCTTGAAAACTCAGCCACCAACCTTGCTGGGATCTGCACCATGTATTTTTCAATAACCCAAGCTCTAACGCAAGTGGTGGACTTCCCACGCGTTTCTCTAATAACCCTAATGGAAGGGACTCTTTACTCAACCTCTGTTTTACTTCCATTCCAGACTCCTGCACTACCAGGCAGCTTTGCCTCCTCGGAAACTCTAACCACGCCGTAGTTTCCATCAACATCTCAATCCGCTCTTACTCTACCCAAGAAAATCAGACCGACCAGCAGAATATCATACTGCTACCAGAGAGCAGACTGAGACTCATTCCAAGACTTCCTCTGCGATGTCCCCTGGAACAACGTCTTCGATCTTCCTATCAAAGACTGTGTGTCCGAGGTCTCCTCTTGGGTTAAGGCTGGCATCAATGCTTTTATCCCAGCCAGGAAATTCCAGCTAAAATCAAATTCGTCCCCCTGGTTCTCACTCACTTGCTCGGCCGCCATTGCCCATTGGAACCATTTCTTCCGGCTCTATCGAAGCTGCTCGTTGAACCAAAACAGGCGCCTTTTCGCCTCAGCATGTAATAAGTGTAAAAACGTACTGAACGAAGCCAAGAGGGCGTTTGCTACCAGAATGAGGCAATGCATAGCATCCTCTAAGTTTGGCTCCAAAGATTACTGGCGACTCTGCAAAAGTGTGCTCAACAAGAGCAAGACTTCAATACCCCCACTAATCAATGAATTTGAAGTTCTCACCTCCCCAGCGAACAAGGCTGAATGCTTTGCCCATAGATTCTCCACCAATTTGACACTGGACTCGTTAAGAATACCTACACCCGACTTCCCACCCAGAACTAAGGCTCAACTAAATAGCGTCCACATTACACCCTCACTGGTCTCCAAGATAATTGCACAACTTGACCCACACAACACGAGCAGCGGTGAAGGAATCCCAATCATAGTACTGAAGAAATGTACCCCAGAACTCTCCTCTGTCATCTCTAAACTCTATAACCTCTGCCTATCTGCTTCCTGTTTTCCTGCCTGTTGGAAGTCCTCCTCTGTAGTTCCTATATTTAAGAATTCTGGCGAACCCTCAGACCCTGCCAATTACCATCCGATTAGTCTCCTTCCGATCTTCAGCAAAGTTTTTGAAGCCATTATCAACGCCAAGGTGATTCAGTATCTCACAGCCCACAGGCTTCTCTCTGACAAACAGTACGGGTTTCGCTTCACCAGGTCTACTGCTGATATGCTAATGACCATTACCAAGTACATATACCGGGCACTTGACAAGAATGGTGAAGCCTGGACCGTTGCCTTGGATATCTCCAAAGCGTTCGACAGGGTCTGGCATGCTGGCCTCTTATGCAAAATGCGGAGCCACGGGATAACTGGACACCTGTTAGACCTCATCCAGTCATTCTTCTCTAACCGCACATTGAAGATAGTATTAAATGGGCATGCCTCCCAAAACTACCATACGAACGTGGGCGTCCCTCAAGGTTCTATCCTAGGTCCCACGCTCTTTCTGATGTACATTAATGATCTCCCTGATGCCATTAGATCCCAAGTAGGCATGTGCGCCGATGACAACAATCTACTCTCACCTCGATCAAAAACCAGGTGTGGGCAACAAAGCGAACCTCGCTGCCAAGCTTGAAAAGGACATCCAATACGTAGTGGCCTGGGGTAGGAAATGGCTAGTAAATTTCAATGCTTCTAAAACGAAGCTGTTATCAACTAACCACCATAGACAATCGCATCTACCTCCCATTAGCATGGAACAGGCTTGCCTCCCAGAGAGTAAAACACTACGCCTCCTTGGCCTTACACTTTCGGCGGACCTCAAATGGAAGGACTATATCGAATCCATTGCCAAATCTGCCGCTATGAAAGTCAGCTCTCTGTGCAGGGCCCGGAAGTTTTTCGCACCTGAATCTATCCTGCACATATACAAATCTACCATCCGCCCATGTATTGAATACTGCTGCCATATCTGGTCGGGTGCCCCTGCTGCTCTCCTTGGGTTTCTTGACAAAATACAAAGGAGGATCTGTAATGTGGTTGATACTGACTTGGTAGTCCGGCTGCAATCACTCTCTCACCGGCGTGATGTGGCTTCCCTGTGCCTCTTCTACAAGTACTTTCATGGCTTCTGCTTCGATGAACTTAGAATTTAAGCACGAATTTACACGAGATACTAGATTAGCAACTAGGTCCCACCCTTTTACAGTTAAACAGATAAGATGTAACCGTAAATTCTACTCCAACAGCTTCTTTTCTCGCACTTCCCGCCTGTGGAATTCCCTTCCACAAGTCTGCTTTCCCGACAGCTACAATCTCCAGGTGTTTAAATATAGGGTCAACAGACACCTCCTATCACACTAACTCCCAGTTATTCTCAGAAAACTCATCTACAACAACCCTCATTCTCGGTATCCTTACCCGCCTATCACCCACCCTCTGACATTTCCTATATTTAACCATCCTTTCTCCACTCTATGTAGCCTCCTGCGCAGTAGTGGCAGTGACATGCCTTGCTCGGGGTGAAACACTTTAAAAAAAAAAAAAAAAAATATCTATCTATGGGTGTATTAATCTGCATATGTGTCTGTTTGCTAGTGTTTGTGAATATACTCGTCTATTTTTCCATGTGTGGATGTTTGTAGGTTTATTATGTATGCGTTCTTTCTCTTCCTCATTTAATATATGAATAACTTTATAAAGCTACTAAAGTGTTAAACTAAAAAATTTTTTTTAAATTTTGCAACAAAAATAAAGTAGATATAATGGTTAATTAATAATGCTGATCTCAATTTAATCAAATTTTAATACCAATGCCTACCAAGATTAATTTTAAGTCTGCCCACATATTCTCCAAATTAGAAGTTGCTTTACTCTGATTGGTCCACATTGTACATACAACACTGCCTCCCTGATTAAAGGGGTCTTGCTTGTTTTTAACCTTTTAAAACCATTCAATTTAAAATAACCACATCACTTGACAAGACACAAGAAGTGTCGAAACAAAATAGCTACTTTTGTAATGATATTGTCACATATCCATGTTATAATTTCTGAATAAATATTATTAGCTCTACTTTGTATTGAGCACTTTTTTAAAAATAGCACATTTAAAGAAAAAAATAAAAGATAAAGATTTAACATGCAGGGTTTTTAAATATTAAAATTAGGAAGATCAGCCAATTGACTGATTTCCCTTCTATATATATATATATATATATATATATATAAAGGACTAATAAATGTGGATTGAAATTAACTAATCAGAACTTTTTTTTAACAATGAAATGTGAAAGATATATTGCCTTGTACAAAATTTTGTTTACAGTTTACAATCCAGGAATAGCCAAAGTTGTTTAATGTAAAACTCACATAAATACACTTATGATGTCAGAGAGTTGCAATACATTTGTGTTTATTTAACCTAATATTATAAAAGAAAATGACAAAATAGTTATTAGGTAAATTTTTTTTTTATTGAGTTTCAATTGTTTGGCCACTCCTGTTAAAAATCCAGTAACTGACAACTATTAATCATTTCATCCCAAACAAGGCAATAAAGCCACTAAGATGCAAGGGATTATTGAAAGAATAAGCTCCTTGGGCTTCTTGACAAGGTACAGTGGAGGGTCTGTAATATGATCGATACCAACTTAGCAGATCGCCTGCAGTCTCTCTCTCACCGGCGTGACGTGGCTTCCCTGTGTCTCTTCTAGAAATACTTTCACAGATTCTGCTCCGATGAACTTAGATCACTGGTGCCCCCTAGGTTCGAATTTGCATGAGATACTAGATTAGCAACTAGATCTCACCCTTTTACAGTGAAACCGATAAAATGCAACCGCAACTTCTACTCCAACAGTTTCTTTTCTCGCACTTCCCGACTGTGGGATTCCCTTCCACGTGACTGCTTCCCTGACGGCTACAATCTCCAGGAGTTTAAATGTAAGGTCAATAGACACCTCCGAACACACTAACTCATTTCCATTCTTTCAAACACTCTTCCCATCCACCCAACTATCTATCACCCCCCGCTCCTGACATTTCCTATATCTAACCACTCTTTCCATTTACCTTCCCCTATGTAGCCTCAAGCGCAATAGTGGCAGTGGAATGCCTTGCTTGGGGTGAAATGATTTAAAAAAAAAACAAAACATTATTAAAGAGAGAGAGAGAGAGAGAGTATTAAAAGAACAGAAACTAAGATGGAAGATAACAATTGAGATTGCATTTCAATTTTTGAAGATCAATATTGACTCGAAAGCAAAAGGATAGAAAAGTTCCACAAGTGTAAAGCATGAGAGAAAAAAAAAACTTTTGAGTTACATCTAGCCATTTTAACTGTAAAATTATGAGACCTAGTTGCCAACCCAGTATTGCACTTATATTTATTAGGTTAAGGTAAAAAAAAAAAAAAAAAAAAAAAGGTAATCAGAATAATTATTGAGAAGAAAAGTATACTCTGATATCTCAAAAGTTGGTGGTGGGATCTTAATATTAGGAAGTGAGGGAGGATTTTTCTCAGGATGCAATTAAGTTTGGTGGTCAGGAAAATCATTTAAGAGTTCAAAAAATTTTAGTTACACTTGCATACATAGACACTTTTTACCTATTGATTTTAATAATTTTGTTTTATAGATAAAAAAGCAAAAAAAATTGACAACTGCTATAGATTGGTTAACTTTCTTTTTGAGTTTTACAATATGCACTGTAACCAGAACTTATTTTTGTTGAATGTTTTTCATGTTACTAAGCACTCTAGATGATGAATGAAAAAAAAAAAAAAATTAAATAAAATAATAAAATTAATAAAAGTTTATGAAAGGGTCTAGTCTGCTCTGTAAATTCATTTGAAATAGACTGCTTCACCACTAACAAAAATTATTTAGTTTTGGCTCCCATAGTGGTATACCAGGTGATTTGCTTGAAAAAAAGAGTTCATTTGTAAAAACTATCACTTAAGCATTCCATTACAAATTTCAAAATATTCTTTAAAATTTTACAATTTAAGAAACATTAATTTTTGCTTCTGTTGTGAACAATTTACATAGCGAACTGGACACCTCCCCATTAATTTTTATAACAATTTTATTTATTTTTTTTTTGCACGCGAAGTCCACAGAGCTTCAGTAGTAAAATGAAAATAATTATTTGTGGTCGCAGTGACTATTATTGTACAATCTCACCCTTTACAATTTCATTCCATCAGGAACAAAAAAAAATCTGAACTTGTCACTGTATTTATTTTTTTTTTACAAATTAATTCTCATTCCTTGTGCAAAGCCACTTCTCATAGTCATGAGTTATCTCCTTTTAACTCTCTAAGTAGCCTGGTATTGAACTAACAACTCCTTGGGTCAAGTCACTGGAACTAACCAACGTCAATATCCACTGGACCATGTATCCTTGAGGAAGTGAATGTAAATGTTTCAGTAACTGTTTTTTGATGTAAATAATTTTCCCTAGTACTTTTTTACCAGAGCTCATATTTTCAAAACTAAGGATTTTCTCTAGCACTCCATCTTACTGGTTCCCATATTGTATTCGTTTCTATGCTTGGTCAGCTTAGGGGATTTTTGTAGCCTAGCATATGTGCTGATTCCTTCAGTTTACGTAATTTCCAGTGGCGTTCTCTACCTATTATTTCAACTTCATCCCATGGGGGAAGTGATCCCCATTCTCTCTCCATATGTGGTCAGCTACATCTGATTTTCCCCTCTCCACTTGTGTTATGGCCTTGCGGTGTACTTGTAGCCTTATTTTAAGGGGATCGCCTGTTTTTCCTTTATATTTCTTTCCACAGTTACATGGAATGGAATACACTCAGTCCTTAATCATGTCCTTCTCTGTTGGGGGGTCTTATTTGGGAAAGGTACCTGTGAAGTTCGAATTCCAGTTGAATCCATTGCATTCACTTATGCGCAAATACCCTTGGGAAAGGTATTAATCCATCTCTTCCTTCCAGTTATGGGTTAAATAGCAGGACAGACTGGGTCCTATAGCCTTGGTCGGCAACCTACTGCGAGATAATCTTCTGCCCAGTCAGTCATGTCTCTTTCGAGACATGATTGCCCAAGCATGTATCACTTAACTGACTGACCTGTGAAATGTAGAACCACTTCTGAAGATCATCCTGATGTTATATGAACTACACTCTACAGATCCTTTGTATTTTCTCCAATAACCTCTTTACATAGAGTAAACAGACCAAGGCTGAGTCATCAGTTATCTCTTTTTAACTCTCTAAGTAGCCTGGTGTTGAACTCACAACTCCTTGGGAACTAACAAATGTATATATACACTGGGCCATTGAGAGTTGTTATCCTCATGCACCCTCCCTTCGATATTCATTGGAGTTGTTGTCCTGTACCCTGGATAATTGTTATGTTGTAGGGCACTGCTTATACTGACCCATTTTCTATTCGTACATTTCTGGGTCACTGCTTATAACTTTTGCTCAATGTTTGAAATTCCTAGCACCTGAAAAAGGTGGGAGAATACAATGGTTGAAATGTCGTAAAAATAGCAACAAAGATGAGGACAATAGTCTGAATAATGTAAATTGTGTAAATACTACTTCATCTCAGAAGTATAGACAGGCACTGTTTTTGTTATGATGATGGTGAATTGTTTGAATATGTTGGGGAAAAGTTGTAAGCCAGAACTGTAAAAATGTGGCATAGTCTGGTTAAAAAAAAAAAAAAATTAAAAATATGCCTTAAACTTGACAAAGACAAAATTTTTTTTTTAAATATTTAAGAGAAAAGACCAAAGTATTTTTTGATTAAGTATATTTTTCAATTTAATCCTTTTTAGAAACTTTGAAATTTTAGTTAAAAATCTTTTTTTTTTTTTGCATCAGCAGGTGAACTATAGAAAAATTTTAGCATTTTTTTTTTTGTGAAAAATATTGATTTGGAAATTCTCAGAAAAATCAAATTGTCAGATTTTTATTTTAATGAAAGTTTCAGGCCTTTTTCACAAATGAAATTATTCTGAAATTTTTTTTTTTAGAAAATCTAAATTTTTTTTTTACAGATTTTACTCCTTATTTATTTAATCTTAAGAAATTTTGAAAATTTCAATTTTGTAAACTTTAATTTTTTTAACAACAGTACTTGGAAAATTTAAATCAACAATTTCTTTTTGTAATACAAGACTCCCCTCAACATTAGAAAAAATCTGCTCTGAATCATAAAATAAAATAATGAAATAAAAATAAGATATTATTTAATTAGAAACACTTAATTGCTTTCATGGAAAAGGTAAGGACACTATTGTCTGAAGAAAAAATGTTTTTTTAATGAATAATGAATTTTTTAATTATTTGTTTATACTTATGGGATGAGGTAGTATTTACATTATTTACATTGTTTGGACTATTGTCCTCATCTTTGTTGCCATGTTTACATTTCAGCTGTTGTATGCTCTGACCTTCTTCAGGTGCCAAGATTTTTTAACCAAACCCCTTATTGCAATCACTGGGGTATATCATTCTCATTCCATGTGCGATGCCACTTCTGGTAGCCATGTAGTTATCTCCCTTTAACTTAACTCTCTAAGTTATTTGTTCACCATTGCTGTAGCCTGCATTGAACTTACAACTCTTCAGGTCAAGTTACTGGAACTAACCAACATCTATAGCCATTGGGCTTTAGCGAAGAGAGTTAACTTAAAGGGAGATAACTACATGGCTACCAAAAGTGGTATCACACATGGAATGAGAATGCTATACCTCAGTGATCGTAATAAAGAGTTTGGTTTGAAATTCCTAGCACCTGAAGAAGGCCGGAGCATACAACAGCTTAAACATTGCAAATATGGCAGTAAAAGATAAAATGTGACTAAAAAATAATGCTAAAATCAATAATTTTAGCGATATCAAAAAAAAAAACTCTTTCCAGTCAATTTAAACTAGTTTTGAAATACAGCAAAGTATTTTGCTTATTGGAAATAAATTTAATAATCTATTGACTTGAAATTAAAAATCTAAAGCTTCAAGAAAGATTCTTCCTGTTTTTAATTTAAGATACATTTTAGACTTTAGGTATTGCGAATCTGTGGAGAGTCACAAATAATAAACGAAGAAAAAGAAGTCACTCTGTGTATTTGAAGCGCTAACAAAAATGACCTATCAGAAGAACTTGAAAAAGAAAAAAATGGGGGTCTCAACATTGCATTGAAAAAAAAAAAAACCTTCCTCTCCCCCAACCACATGTAACCACCTTTTATAAAAGTTTTATTAAGAGACAAAGCTAAGTTTGAATTCATTGAAAGTTCAAACTTCGTATATGGGCCAAAAAGGAAAAAAAAGCATTAGTTTCTGGGATCATCATTCTCAGAGGATGGATTTAAATAAAAATAAAAGAAACGACAGTGGGGTTGAGCATCGTTGAAAGTCAAACAAATAAATCTTTTTACTTAATCTTTGACAAAGTCACAAAAATAGATTTAAATTAAGACATAGTAAAATACCCTAACTTTGGTTTGAAACCTCATATTTTTGCCTATTTTTTTGAGGAAAAATATGAAATTTAAAAACAAAAAAAAAAAACTTAGAAAAATCGGTCTTAAATACTCTCTCTGCAGAGTAAACTTTAAACATTAAAAAACATTAACGATATTTTTCTGTTAACAAGTTTTACTTTTTTTTATTCTAATAAATAAAAAAAAATAAAATACTCTCCAAAATTCGATGAGTCATGAAGGTGATTGAAAAAATTTAACAGTAACACAGACACTTAAAAATTAGTGATAGTCTTGTTATGGTTTATAAAATGGTGAGTGTTCCAAAAATAGAAAAAGATAGACACACTGATGCCAAGAATTCAAAATTGGGTGGCAAAATAAGAAACCGTTTCTTTTGGTAGGAGTAGGAGTAAGAGTAAGAAGTAGGAGTTAAGAACAGTAGTTTTGTGTAGGAAATTTGAAAAGGGGAAGACGCTAGGCAGTTGACAACTAGAGTCCAGAAGGGAGAGGCTCGTTTACTACTAGCATCCCACAGTGAAGAGAATTTAGCTAGTCTGCTCCTGTATCCACACGAAATTTAAAGGTTGTAACTTTATGTAAAAACCTAAAGTTTTATATTAAAAATAAACATCATTAATTCAACTTTGTGTTATCTTCTAATTATACCAAAACGAAGCAACACAACAGTCTTTTTTAAATCATGACTGTTTTTGTCAAAGTAAAAATAAATGGCTGAACCTATCGACACCTCTTCGTGCGTTGAGCCAGACTATGTCAGGTGTGATTGCTGTGGTTTCACATCACAATATTTTTTTACGGAATAATTGCTATCCGTCAGTTAAAGTGGCATACGTAATACACGCTCTTTCGATCCATGACTGATTGGGCAGAATATTTTCCTGCAGTAGGTTGCCATTTACTTTCTGTGGTAGACTGGTTGCCAACCAAGGCTATAGAACCCAATCTAGTTGGAGGGAAGAGACGGATTAAAAAATAAAAATGATTAATTCCTTTCCTAATAGGATATTTGCGCGTAAGTGAATGCAACGAATACATCTAGAATTCGAACTCGGCTCTCCGATTTCTAGTTTCGAGTCGATATCCACTGCACCACAACGCACTAGTTTTAAAATGTAAAATTCAGAGTTGTCCTTTTAAAATTTTTGCCAAGACCAAAGAACATTCTTGCTTTTTGCCATATCCTGTTAGCTCGAGACAGGAAAAAAAAGACATGAAGGATAATTGAATTGGCTGCAAAAACCAAAACTTGAAACGTTCTCGACGGGTATTTGAACTTGGTTCGACGACATCAATTTTCGCGCCGATAATTGCTAAATAAATGAACGAGGAGGGAATGTTATTGTTATGTTAGCTATATACAAGAAGTTGTTCTGCTCATATGATTATCATAAGTTTATTTTGTATTCTTTTAAATAATAACAGTAACACCAGCTTTAGTACTGTTGTAAAAACAAACAAAAAGTAATCATAGTTTGTAAATCTAAATCACTATTTATTTTTATTGTTAGCTGCTGAACGTTTTATCGATCTTGGTGGACAAGAGCGCGTCACGTTTTAAACTTAAAAAAAGTTTTATTTTATTTTACATTTAACTTCTTTGCTTTCGAAGATAACGCAATTTTCTGTTCAATGTAAAATGTAGCTTATTTGATAATTTTCACTAGATCTATAATTTCAAACTCCAATTTGACAATTCACAGTTACTAGTGTTTAAGTTTGCTAATAAATAATCATTACACGCAAAATGTGTGGACGGCTCTTTTTCGACAATGCCGTTCGGCGTTATAAAATAATGAACGATTTTTTTATTTAACTTTATCATAAATTTCAGTAGTAAATCTTTTTATTAAATTGTTTCTTGGTGTTTACTGCTTAGTTTGAGTAATAAACAAGTTGGGGAGAGGGTTACTCTTTTCTTTTTTTTAATCCAAAAATTTAATTTTTTCAAAACTATTTTTCAGGCATAAGAAAACAAGTTTCTTCCAAAGTTGTTTTCTTAAATGTTCCTTTACGCCGTTAAGTTTACGGATATAGAGTTTGAAAGTTTAAAAAGTTTAGCAACGAATTACTATTGAACCATATCTTCATGAAGAAAGACTAAAAAAAGAAATAAAAAGTGGGGCACGTAGCTTTTTTTTTTTTGTGTCACATAGGAGAAAAATGCAACAGTTTGCTTGCAATCCTTTTTTTTCTCTAAATTACATATCAACAAAGTGCCCCTATCGCACAAAAAAAAAAAAAAAGAAAGAAAGATTTCGCTACTTAAGAGATCATCAATTAAGTTAATTCACATTTTCTTTGTTTTACTTTTTTATGCATCCAAGGATTTTGTTATTTTTGTTTAATTTTACTTTAAAAATTTATTTACTTGACCCTCGAAGGCCAAACGTGTACTGTAGTTGTTTCGGTTTTTAAAAAGTTTTATTATTTTATATGTTTTTTTTTTTTTTTTTTAACTTAAGTAACTTTCGAAATAAACACGGAAAAAAGAACTTTTTAAAACCATAAAAGTATTTTTCTTTTGTGGGTATCAACACAAAGATAAAAAAAACAACAAAAAACACAAAGATACGACAGTAAAAAAATATTTTCAAAAAAGAAACTAACTGAATAAAAAGAGAAAGATTTTAAAATTTTAGTTCCAATACTCAACAGTCAACACAGAGAATCAAACACTTCCGAATAAATTTTTAACTAAAGCTCAATTTAAAAACAAAAATTTTAAATGAAATGCAATTTTTCAACTTTCGTTATTTATTTTCCAATTTTTTAAAAACCTCACTGTTAGTAAGTGGTACTTCTCTTTTTTCTTTTCTTTCTTACCTTTGTGACTATAATGCTTTTGATCTGTCCATTTGTAAATTTCATGTGGTCCTCTAAACTGGTCGATACCTCCATGATCATATGGTGATTCAGGAATATAATTCTGGTAAAAAATCCTGTCCTCAGGGTAAAAGGTTCGAGTCCTCCATTGAGAAGAAAATGCCAGCATATAAGTAAAACAAAAGCCAAAGATAATACCGACAGCAAAGGTAACCAGGCCTTTCTTAGTCACATTGCTAGCAGCCATGTCAATCCTCCTACCTTGAGGACGTTATACGCTGTACTATGCTATGCTATGAAACACACCATCATTATTAAGCGGAGTCAATGAGTTATCTGTTGGTGTCTTTTGTGTGTTACAGAAAGACTGTGTACTGCGTACAGGTACATACCACAGTGCGCGGATATAGTCATAAAATAAATAAATCAGACTCTCTTCTTCCTCTGTTGTCTACAGTTCAGTTTTTTCTTGGGGAAACGATGCATGCTTTTTATTTTTTAGTAAACGGATTGATTTTTTTTTCCATTGCGGTTAAAATAATATAATGAAATTTCTGTATTAAGTTAACATCACCGCAATAAAAATAATTATTTAACTTTTTTTTAGGATTTTTTATCTCTTCGTCCTTTCAGTGATATTTTTTAAAGTGGACGATAGTAGGTTTGAGAGTTTTTAATTGCTTCGAGCAAGGCAATTATTGTTTTTTTTTTATTCAAGAAAGACTAAAAAAAGGGATCTGTTTTCTACTTTTTTTTAACAAAATGACATTTCGTCTTTTTTGTTGTTTTAACTTAGATATGTTGTTACTTATTCGCATGTACTGTGTGACCTTTTATTATTTTTTACACAGCTACAAAAAAAAAAAAGAAGAATACATAGCACTTAGTCGCACACTGCTTTTTTTTTTTTTTAAATTTCTTCTAAATCAGGACTTTATACCCCTCAACACTTTCCCGTTTAATTACAATTTTTATTTTTTACTGTCACATTTTTTTTAGTTTGTAATGAATGCACGCGTTCAAAAAAAAACAGTCCCTTTTCCAGCGCATTTGCTTTGATGTGACCAGTAATTATTAATTAATCGAAGTATTGTGAATTTTAAAAGTAGACCGCTAAAATGTAATATTTGAACGATGTGGTTATTAATCAATGTCATTACCTTCATTCATATTTATTTAGTCGAGTAACGAGTTTCGTAAACCTGGTCGACGGTCTTTACAACAACTTGTGATTGAGTTTACGTTTTACAGGTGACAGATTTTTTTTTCTTTTTTATTTATATTTTAAGACCGGCTGCTTAACACATTCGGCAATCAGAAATTGTCTAATTTTCTGTCTTTTTCATAAGTGTGTAAAACCGTGTGAGTGTGTTGTTGTTTGCTAGTGTTGTTATGTGTATTTTCTGTAAATTTCTTATTTACCGTCCTCCTCCTTCCCGTTCTTGTTCCAGATTTGTCGGATCCTTTTCTTCCTTCGATAGTTAACCATTTTCCTTGTGTTCTTCATCGTCGACTCTAGTCATCCAGACATCAATAAAACTTGATTCTTCTCATCCCTCCCCTTTACTCGCGGACACTCTTTCTAGCGGTGCTTACCGAATATTGGAGAGACCAAAATCTGTACCGGTAGCATCATTACCACCCAAGACTGGCTTCGTTCTTCGATTCGTCAAGTACATTATTACTGAATGTAATCGAGAGAAATAAGATCGTGCTGCGTCAACCTTGGAAGAGCCTTCTTGCTTTGAATATCAGCATTCGAAATCGTAGTTTTTAGGTTCGAACACCTACCCACTGACGTTGGTACGAAATAATAATACTATAATAATACGCATAAAATAAAAAAACAGTCACGAGGCAGTTCTTTTTTTTTTTTTTTTTAATAAAAAACCAAGATTTGTGACGAAAATATTTGATCTCTTCTTCTTAATCATAAGATACACATCCATGACGCATTGAAAATTATTATTTAAAAAAAAAGGGGGTAGTGAAAATCGAACCCACGACCAAACAAATTATTCTTTTTTCATTTATTAATATTATTATTCTTTTTTTTTTTTTTTTTAGTTATTGTTTAATGTTTAAAGAAGTATAAATTCGTTTTACACAAGCAAGAATATCGGGCACCCTTTCTGTTTTAAAAGGATAACTCACAACACAACATAAATGACTGCTTTGTAAGGCCAGTTTGTTTGCTTTGTAAACTGACTCCAGTCCAGTCCAAAACAAGAAGGCGCTCTTATTTGAAATTGATTATTTATTGACTGAGAGGAACTTGAGTTTGACACAAGGCCACAGATATGGGAAATCTAGTGAGGATTATATTCATTACTAGTAATAATCAACAAGTCCAGCTTTACCGACCGTTCAGTACGATGAGGCACCGAAGTTTAATTGGCAATTAATTTGCTACTTTTTTGTTTGTTTATTAACGAGGGCACTGTTTATCCGGGCAGATTAAGATCCAAGAACAACGAGAATTAAAAGTAAAAATAAAAATGAAAGTTTCCTTTATTTATTTTTTTATCTTTTTTTTTTAAGTGATTGCATTTCATTTTGAATTTTTTGGCAGTTCACATTGGGACTAGCAAATTTAAATTTACAGTACATGTTGAAAATCTGTTAGAAAATTAAATTAGTTAATGAATTATTAATCATTGTCTTGTAAAAAAATGTCTGTTAATGTAAAAAAAAAAGAAAAAATAATAATTTATTATTGTTATTATTATTATCATCATCATCATCGGTTTTTAAAATATGTATTGGCTTCGTAAAAAAAAAAACCGCTGATGAAAGAGTAGGTATTTAAAAAAATGTTTTTCTTTTGAAAGTTGAGTAATTGTGTTTTTTTTTTTTGTTTTTTTACTGTTTTTTATATTTTGAGATCGATTCTTTTTTTACTCTTGGGTTGGCGATGGGACGGATGATTATGGGTTTAAAAAAGTATTTATCGAGTCGAGATTCAAAAAAGAATTGTAAAAAAAAAAAATGATTGCATTGAAGTTATTTTTATTCGTTATTTTATTTTTCCGCAGCAATAAATTTTCTTTTCTTTTCATAAAAGTAAAAGAGTTACTCAGTCACTAGCGTAAAAATATGGAGAACTAATAATGTGAAAATTTACAGAAGTATGACAGTGTCACAGTAATGACAGCAAATTTTTATTTTCATACAAATCCGTCTCCTCATCTGAATTCAAGTAAAATTTGTCATTCTTTTGTTTTTTTATCCAACTCGAACGGAATGTGAAACATACAAAGACTTTGTAACAAAGTCGTGTCTTAGGAACCTAGGCGTACATGGAGTTAGAAACAAAAATTACACCAGCTTTTTCGGCACTTACAGTGTAAGTCTTACGCCTTTTAACTTCAGAATGCCTTTAAACTTTAGTTTACAGTGATTTTCTAAGCTCATCTTAGATGTGGCACAAGGCCGAAAGTATGAGGCAATCAGTGAGGATCGAACTCACTACATAATTCAATTAATGATTCTAGCGAGACAAGTTTGCTGACCAGTACACAGCTTCGAAGTTTTATAATCATCACTTAGATGTGGCACAAGGTATGTTGTACCCAGTGAGGTTGTAATCATTTTATCAAGATTTTAATGATTTTTACAGTGTGGTAAATACAAAATTAAAAGTAACTCTCTTGTCGTCACTGTTTACAAATTTCGCAATCCAGTGTGAAATCTAATTTTGTTTGACCAATATATAGGATACAAATCCTATATCATACGTCAACTAACTAAAACAGACAAAGAAAATTGCACACCCGCAAAATCGGATCTAAACGACTAAAAACATTTTGGAAAATCCCAAAATAAAATTGCCCACCCGCAAAATCGGATTCAAACGACTAAAAGCATTTTTGAAAAACCCAATTAAGAAAAATTTCACAAGTCAGCGTGAAAAGCAAAATTCTGGATCCTGATTAGATAGCAAGTCGAAAATTCATATGACGTCAGTCAAACGTTTTTTCACACCGAAGTTGCTGGAACATGATAGTTAAGTGTCATATGCAATGTCATGGCTATGACTGTTGGGTTGGTTTTTTCGCCTAAACATCCAAAACTTGTTGAATGGCTTTCGCTGCTGAAATAAATAGGCAAAAAGAAAAGGAAAGACACAGAGACACTGGAGGGACAGTTTGGACACTGACTTTATTTTTTTGGTTCCAACGACCTCTTGTTGGGGAAATTCCTTCCCGAACAGTTTGGCACGTCTTTACCATCCAAAGTCCAACAGAGAAAGAGATCGAGTTTATTTTTGACACCAGGAGGCCTCTCTTTTTGCGCATGTGCCAATTGTATTTCCTGTCAGAGGACTCCTGGGAGATTTTTATATTTATTTTATTTTGTACTTTTATTTTATTTTGTATTTTTATTTTATTTCGTGTTTTTTATTTTATTTCGTATTTTTATTTAACCCCTACAACACATCTACATTAAGGATACATTGAAGGCAAAGTTAGTCTTTTATAAGGTGCATGTGTGTATGTTACTCTTTTCAATGTAAATATAATTTTGTTTATGTGTGTATTTTTATGTGTAATAAAAAAGGTCATTGTTTCTTGCAAACCGCACACGTCTACCCGAGCGGGTGACGATTGGTTCCTTTGGTGAGTCTTGCTGCGTTTCAGGTGTTGGTGATGATGTGTTTTCTGTTAGGCTGTGTTTTTTTGTTTTCATTCTTTTTCTGGGCATGGGCGAGTATTGCTGGTTTCAATCGCTCAATTGAAACCGTTTGCTCATCACAATCCAATGTCTCTATGATAAAATATTTTTCTTCTTGTTTTATTACTTTGTATGGCCCTGAATATGGGGCTTCCAGAGGTTTCCTAATCCTGTAGGTTCGCAGCCATACATGTGTTGCTGATTTTAGTTCTTTAGGTATAAAGGATTTTTTTAGTTGTATGTAGCTGTCCTTCTGAAAGGAGGGTTATATCCAACTCTTGCATCTCTTTGGCAATTTTTTTATGTCATGTTTTGTCAGGTCGGGATATTCCTGGTCGATTATTGGTCTTGGAAGTAATAACTGGGTTCCTGTGACAGCAGTGGCCGGGGAGAAACCTTGCTCATTAGGCATATTCCTAATACCAAGCAATATAATTGGCAATGCATCCAACCAGCTCTGCTTTCTTGTCATGATTACTGTTTTAAGAGTACGGTGCAACCTTTCGATTATTCCATTGGTGGTAAGCCGTTGTACAAAGCCTGTGAAAACCTATTATAGCAGACAGGTCCCTAAACAGTTCACTTTCAAATTGACTTCCTCTATCTGTGGCGACATGTAATGGGACTCCAAAGCGAGAGATCCATGTATGCAGGAATGCCAATGCTATGGTGGTAGCGGAGGTGTCTTGTAGAGGTGTAACTTCTACCCATCTCGTTGCTCTGTCAATACACGTAAGTACATATCTAGCTGGAGATGTGTATACCCCGTCATTGGTGATGGAGGGTAACAAGGGACTAATGATGTCTATATGCACGGTTTCAAACCTTCCTGATGGGAAAGGGAAAGGTGTGGTTTCTGTTCTAGTGTGTCTAGAAATCTTATACTGTTGGCATCGTAGACAGCTTTTGACACAAGATCGTATGTTTTTCTCCATTTCTGGCCAGAAGTACTTAGCTTTAATTAGCTTTGTTGTTGGCGTCGGTCCTGGATGGCAGATGTCATGGAACATATCGAAGATTCTCCTACGAAGTGGTTCAGGTATGTATGGTCTGGGAGTAGATGTTGATAGGTTGCACCAGACGGATGACCGTTGCAGCTCAAAGGCTTTAAGTCGGCTCCTGTATGTATCGATTTCCTCATCCTCTCTTTGTGATTCACTGATAGCTGATAAGTCACAGGGGACTACAGTCACCAAAAATGTGGGCCGAGATAGACAATCAGCAACGATATTTTCATCTCCTCTTATATACTGTACATCTGTGACATACTCTGTGATAATTGATAAATATCTTTGTTGCTTGTCCAATTTCATCAGTGTTTTCTTTTTGAAAGCTAGAGAAAGTGGTTTGTGGTCTGAAAACAAGGTGACATTTCTGCCTTCAATTTGTGGTTTGAAGCCTGATATGCTGCCAAAAGTTCCCTGTCGAAGGTGGAATATTTCCTCTGGTTTTCAGACAGTTTTCTTGAATAAAACCCAATGGGGACTGGATCACCATTTATTATCTGCTGTAACGCTGCACCCACTGCATGGTTGGAGCTATCCGTGACTAGATGGTATTACGTGGCATCCGGATCAGGGTGCGCCAAAGCAGAAACTTTGGCAAGAATGTCTTTTATTGCCACAAATGATTCACTTGCAGTTGGGCTTAGTTTTAATACTTTTTCCGCTGGATAGTGTTTGATGGCTTCGGTTAGTGGCAGTAACACATCTGAGGCTTGAGGGATTAATTTCCTGTAAAAATTTACCATTCCCAGGAATCGACGCAAAGATTTGGAGTCTGTGGGTTCTGCAAAATTTTTGATGTCTTCGACTTTCTGGGTTGCTGGCTTTAATCCTTTCATGCTTACATTATAGCCCAAGAAGCTAATAGAGTCTTTGTAGAACTGACATTTTCCAACAGAGATTTAAAGGTTATTTCCTTTGAGAATCGAAAGGACTTTCTTAAGATCTTTGTGGTGTTGTTCCTTAGATTCGGAGAAAACGAGTATATCGTCGATATATGCAAAAGCACAGTCTACATCCATAAATATGTTGTCCATAAATTTATGGAATGTAGAGCTGCTGTTTCGTAGACCAAATGGCATGAATAGGTATTCAAAGAGACCAAATGGTGTTATCACAGCAGATTTTTCTATGTCTGCCTTATTCATGGGAATCTGGTGATAGGCCTGGAGGAGATCAATTTTTGAAAATACAGTCTTCTTGAAGAGTTCAGATCCGAGGCTGTTATATATTTGTTATCGGATATCTGTCTGGTTTTGTCAACTGGTTCGAATGTTTAAAATCACCACATGCTCGCCATTTTCCTGGGGTTGACTTGGGAACTAGATGTTATGGCGATGACCAGGGGGACTTTGACAGCTGAATAATTCCAGCTTGTCAGGGTGCCGCAAACTCCTGTTTAGCTGATTTACATTTTTCTTCTGACAGTTGTCGGACTTTGACATAAGTAGGGGCGCTATCTCCAGTGTCTATGAGGTCTGTTACTTTCGTGTTAGACACTGGAGGCTGTCCTGTATGTGGATTGGTTAGTTTTGGAAATTCTCGGAGGAGGGACTGCACTTCTTCCGGTAGGTTGTTGTGGTTATTCACAGCAATACATTGAATCTGTGCAGTGACTCGTCCTCCTTGTGTATATCGGTGGGTTTCCTCATCAATGAGCTTACCCTTTTTGCAGTCTAAGTTTAATCTATAGTGGCGCAGAAAATCTGCTCCTAAGAGGGAGTTGACGGTATCCGCTACTACTACGGTCCATGTGTATGAACGGCGTATGCCCAGAATCCCAATATCAACTACTGCTTCTCCAAAGCATTTAATATTATTCCCGTTTGCTGCTGATAGTGTTACAGATGTACGGTTTAAGTTTAGACCGAGTGCCATTCTCTGTGGTAAGATTATTATAGAGGCACCTGTGTCTATCACAAAATTGATCTTATTTGTGTCAATTTTGGTAGCAACCTCAAATAGTTGCGAGTTGCCGGTTGCTGATGCGATTCGCATTATCAGTTTTCCGAGGCTTAGGTGGTAGGGTTTCTGGCAGGTGAAGATGGCCTCGAAGTGGGCATTATATGACAGCCGGACTTGTTTGGCCACCTGCACCATGGTTTGCACGTCCTCGACTTTTCTGCATAATATAAATGTCCACGACATACTCGAGGCTTCTGGTTCTCATAAAATGGTCCGGTGCTATAAGTTGTTCTAGGGGTGGCGCCGGTGGAGACAGTAGATATGGAGTGCCTGCTTGCATGCGGCATAGTGGCGGCTTGTATCATCCTGGGTTTTAAAAATGGTGTTATTTCGTCAGCCAATGTGCCCAGTTCCATCAGGGAAGCATTTTTTATTGCTGCTATTACGGGTGTTATTTCCGGGGCTAGTACCTGAATGAACTTATGTCGAACAAGTTCATCTCCGACAGCACGTGTATGATTACAGTAGTCAACTGGACCTGTTGTGGTGGTGGAGGGATGGTAAGCCAATGGTTGGCAGTGGGGGAAGCAGGCAAAGTCACACGGGGGTTACTCATTGTAGGAAAGTCGTCACCAATTTTTTTTTTTTTTTTTTTTTTAGTGAAAGAAACTTTGCTTGTTCATATCACCTCGCGTAGTTGTCACTATTAAAGTTGTGGTGGAGAAATGAATTTCTCTTCACCCCTTTTTTTGGTCCCAGAAAACTTGAGTGTAGATATCACGTCGAGGTGGTCACCATTGGAATGCTATGGCTATTACTGTTGGGTTGGTTCTTTCGCCTAAACATCCAAAACTTGTTGCATGGCTTTCGCTGCTGAAACTGAAATTAAATTTCTATTGTTACATTGCCACGAGGTTCGTCAGCTAACTGCTCCAATGTCGGACTGTTTTGAATGGTCACCGACGTGGTTTAAATAGAGAAGTTTATCATGGATGTGCGTGGCGGTGCATTGGATATGGGCCCGGAACGATAAATCGGGGAGCCGAGTTCAAATTCCAGCTGAATTCATTGCATTCACTTACGCGCAACTACCCTTAGGAAAGGTATTAATCCGTCAATTCTTTCCAGTTATGGGTTAAATAACAGGACAGATTGAGTTCTATAGCCTTGATCGGTAACTCTTTCATTGACCATACTGGAAATTATTCTTTATAAACACATTTGAGGACTTCTATAACACTTAAACTACTTCGCTAAGTTAACTGGGGAAACATACTTGACACCTTCCTTCCCCTTCGTAACACTTACCCGTCACTCTGCCAGTAGTAAACTTTGTTTTCTATTCGAATGCAAAAAATTGTATATTTGTAATATATTTTTATTTTGTGTTATCGTAAATTAAATATTTGTTTGTGATTAAGCTCTGTATTTTGGTCAATCATTTTTTTTTCTTTTGTTACAACTTAACACGTAACAGTATATGGTATTACCAGACAACAAAGCCATCTGCCACCTATGAAAGGAAAGGGAAGAAGAAACCAAAAAAAAAAAAAATGAAAGTGGGGGCAAAAGGGGACCTAAGCATTTACACACTAGCTAAGTTCCCAGGAAGGTCAAAATGTTCACAATTAAGACTCTAATCTACCTTAAGACAGGGGCTGAAATGACTAAGTTTCAATTAGAGGATCAAAATTCTCTCTTCTAAGTAACATCCAACAACCACTCCAGGTTAGTACCTCTCATACGTACAAGGTGCAAAACACTCACCCACCTTTTGCCGAATTCCAATGAAAAGAGTCACACCCTTTTGCTGGTGTTTAAAGTAAGCGATTAGTTGAGAAGAGGAGAACTTATCGCCTCCATGAAACTCCTATCGTGTCGTCCACACCACAGGATGCATAACGCCGAGCAGACAAGCTTAGGTAGTGCTGATACTTTCTCATTGACGGTACTAGATTGGAACAGACGGTACTGGCTTCCAGGACAGAGAACTTTCCGTCCAAGACGCGTACCATGTAGCCTTTAATCAGCCTGCGCGACGAGCGTACGACACCGCAGTAAAAGAAGGCATGTCCTATGGACCCCTACCAAACACCGCAGCGCATGCACTCCGAGGAAATAGACAGCCCCGCTGCGCAAAGCATTTTTGGCGACTCAAAGAGCCTCTCACATCACCAGCCAGGTGAGTGATGCCTGGTTGTTGTTGAGATATTTCAACCCGGGCGCCTAAGGCGAAGCGGAGCGAAATTCCTCGTTCGTAAGGGCAAGCTTGTTAGGGACTTTATGTCTTTAGCATCCCCCCTCACTCACTATCACATGATACAATGCCTTATGAGACAACGACTGGGTATCAGAGAGACGACTCCTCACCTTTATGAGGCAGCTTAGCGCGTCACAACATTCCTTGTAGAATGCGCACTTGTCTTGGGGAGCTCTCTTGATTTCCATTTCGCCCGCGTGCGCACTTTCCATGGACAGGAAAGATCGGCGGACGTCCTCCTTCCAGAGTTCGCCTTCTTTCCCTTCCTTTTGCGTACACATCCGACCCAGGGATTTTAAGCGGATAATGTGTTGACGGGTCTCAACGCTTGGCAATTCCAGACCGCCTTCAGCAGGATGGAGGCAGTAGAACTGACATTTACCAGGGAAGCTGGAGGAGTCCCCAACGAATTGACTTCGTTCAGCAGACGATAATAGAAGAACGGAAAGCCGATAAAGAATGAGAGGGTAGATGTGCGAGCCGCACTCTTCCACTCTCCCCTTTAAGGAAAGATTCCTTCGAGTCAACAGTCGCACTGCTTCCTCGACATGCTTCCTCGACATGCTTCCGAACTTCCGACCAATTTAACTCCAGCTGGAGATCGCGACCGAACCAGACACAGAGTATTTTGACCGGCCCGTCCGTTCAGACGAATGACCCGGGGAAAGATATTCAATCCCACTCGCCAAATCGTAAACCAGCAGACTTGTCGCAGTTGAACTTGGCACACGTCACCTTCTCATACCTGCAAATTTCTTTACCGACTTCATGTATTTTGGTGGTTTTCTTAATGAACATGGTCACGTCGTCAGCATAGGCGAAATGCTTGACCGGTTTAGAGCCACCAGGCAGAGTGATCCCACGAAGCGTCGGATTCGTCTTTAATTTGTGCAGGAAGGGCTCCTGCGCAAGAACATCCAGCATAAGCGAAAGCAGACAACCCTGAAGAATGGAATGAGAAGGTGAAAGGCTCCGACCTCACAGCGTTTACCTTCACCAAGGCCTCCGGAGACTTGTAGTGGAGGCGGATCCAGCAGCGAGATTGTGGCCCGAAGACAGCAGACTCGAGGACAGTCCTGAGAAATCGATGGTCCCCCCTATCGAATGACTTACATTGATCCAAACTGATCAGCGCGGCTTCACCCTCAACTTTTTCTAAGATCTAAACCAAGTGAAGATTGTCCTGAATAGTCCTGCCCTTCACAACATGTCGGTTCGTGGTCAATCAGATTGGGCAGGACAATCTGCAAATAGTTGGCCAAGACCTTCACCAAAATCTTCAAGTCTGCGTTTAGCATAGTCAAAGGGTGACAATTATCTAACCCATCCCCTCCGCTTTTGTCTTTGCGTAGCAACTTGATGATCCCCCTGGTGAAGCGCTGGGGTATATTCCCATTTCGCAACCAGAGGTTGAACATCAGTCCCAGCAGAGGGACGAGAACGGGTAACAGCCTCAAGTACACCTTCTAGGGAAAACCATCCAAACTCGTTGTTTTTCCCCGGCCCGTTTGCTTCAACGCGTCCCAGATCTCCTCTTCGGTGATGACTATTTTGTACCCAGTCGCTTCGACAGCTTCGAGGCGAGGAAAGTCAGTTAAATAAGCATCGAAGTAGGCGGGGCTAAGTCCAGGTTCCTCGGTGAACAGCTCGCGGAAGTAAATCCAAAAGACCTCGCAGATGCCTTCGTTTGTGGTCACTTGTCGCTCGTCCAGTTTTGTGACGCTAGGGAAGTACGGTCAGACGCGCTGCGCAACTGCTCTTGCCGCATTTCAGCAGCCATGTTTGTCGCCTTAGAAGACATTCTCTTTAACTTATCCCTAACTAACAGAACTTGGTCCTTCTTGATAAACGAAGAGGCTAGTATGGCCTTAGCTACAAATACAACCCTACTAACACCTGATTGGATAGCCACCTCTAAACTAAATTCGGCTGCCGTTTGCGCTTCTAGTCTATATCAGTTGAGTCGGCGACTAAAATCAGCTGCAAACGACCTAATACCTGACTTAAGGTGGATTCACCACTTGTTCCCCACCACAATCTCCGTCAGTCCCCTCTGAATGTAAAGTCACAACTACTCACGGAAATCCTTCAAATCTAACAAGGATGTGTTAAATTTTCAATAACCAGTCATCCTAGGTTTAGACTTCTCAAAGTTTACCCGTACCAGGACGAGCCTATGGTCCGTGTAAACTACCGAATGAAATTTGGTCGGTGGAGGGCTCTCCGGATACGGTGAGGCCAAGTCTTGCCACACTTCTAGCATGCGGGCTTTCTGTCGGAGACAATGACTGGTAATGACCTTCCACCTATGTTCAAACAGATGGGGATGAAGCTGAAGGACCGCCTAGACAACATGATGTTAAAGCTCTACTCCCCGAGTGTGCGGTCTGATAAGACGCTGAGAATTTGGCTGAACTGCTTGAAGTACACGGCTACAGCTTCGCTTTTGACGTGTGTGCGCACTTCATAAATTATAACAGTGGTCTTCCTCATGCCCTGGTACTCGGTCCGAAGAATCAGGTGTTTGCTGATGAGATTTCTGTTTATTATCACCATGCAGTCCTCAGGCAATGGCATCAGCACGTCCCACGTGGACGCTCCAACACCCCGGATGATCTGCAGAAGTATAAATCCCAGAGACGTCAAGGCTTTGAAAATGTTCTCTTTGTTGGAGCGCATATCTTCTTCAAGTGTTTGTCCATTACAAAGAAAGAGACTGTTCTGAGTGCGAACTTCTCTACTTCCTGGGGGTCCACAAGCAAGCCACCGTCCTTAATAAGGTGAACATAGCTGTCGCCTTATTAAGGAAATCTTGCAGGTTGAAAAGTGAAGTTGGTGGTGTCTTCCAGCCACAGGCAGGCTGCTTGTTCGTAGTGTCTGGTCCTCCGGGCTGCCGGTGTCCTGGGTCGTTGGCTGCTGCACTGGGCTGCTGGCGCCCTGGGTTGGCGTCTGGTTCTCCGGGTTGCTGGGGTCCTGGGCCGGCGACTGCTGCAATGAGCTCCTGGCTTCCTGAGTCGTCAGCTACTTCACCGGGCTGCTGGCGTCCTGGGTCCTCAGCTTCTGCTCGTGGCTGCTGAGGCGTAGAGGAGTCGGCTGGTTCTGGCTGTTAGTTTCCTGGGAAGGCTGGTCGTCCGGGCTTCTGCGTCTTTGCTGATCGGGGCTTCTGGTGGGGGATTCCTGGGTTTTTATCCGGGGGGGGGGTCTTGTCTTCTCACTTCTATTCATCATGGGGTCCGGTAAGTCCTCGAAAGTCCTGTGTTGGAGTGTTCTCTTGTCAAATGTAGAACAGCGGTGTCTGATCTCGCTTCGCTCTGACTGATTCAACTTTCTTTCTGTTTTTATAGCAAAAGGGTTTTTCACATTGGCCTGTTAACTTCTCTCGCATTTTTGCAAACTGCTTCCTTTCGTTAGTTAGAAAATTAATTTAACATCGGATCACGAAATTTGATTTCATTTTTTTCTTTCAGTATGGGGTCAATCCTTTTTCGAATTGGTCAAAATTAGGATTTCACACGTGATTGTGAAATTTGTAAGAGTGAAGATAATAGAGTTACTTTTAATTCTGTATTCACAAGATCACAATGTAAGGGAGAAATTTCAAGTCGCTGAACCAGACATGTCTCGTCGACATACATTCGTTCCCTCTTTCCTTCTTACGTGATATTTTCTTTATCTCTTCTTCTTCGTTTTCACCATTCTCGCTGCCAACAAAGAAGAAGACCACGACGACAACAATAAGACACTGTAACTGACTCCTAAAAATTAACGTCGGTAAGTATAATTTTCCTTTATTGCTTTTCCTTCCTTTTCACTTTCTCGTCGTCCGCTAAAAGCAAGAAAGGAACACAGATTTTATTACTCCGTGTTAATCTTTCTCTGCATAAACACATTTCGCTACAACTACGAGGTCTGGATTAATTTAACACCGTACTACACTTTCTTTTTGAACATTTACATAGTAAATAACTTCACTTCCTACAAAATTTATGTTATTCTGTTCTGTAAATAAATTTCTACTTTAACATACAAACGAAACACTTTTATTCTTTCCAACCTTCTGATGATAAACATAACTTGTGGGGAGTTCAGTTATGTTTGGCACAAGGCCAATTTAATAAACATAATTGATTTCCCCCTATAACACCACGTCGAGGTGCCCAAAGAAAGACCAAATGCCAGATGTAGGAATCTTATAGAACAACTAGCCAGTAATTAATTAGAATAGAAGTTGAATCCAACTGACAAAAAACCCTGAAGACGTTTATGAAGTTGTGCTGGTGACAAGCCAATGTCTTGGATAGGGGTGTTTCTGTACTGCAAGATCGCTCATATCATTGTCCAAGGAACCTTGATGTCCTGTGCAGTCCTGTATGAGTCTTTTTGCAGTCTTGACTGCTAACTCTGCTCGCACATTAGACTGGGGATAGGCCACAGACGAAATCCTTTGTTTAACATCCCAGGTTGCTAGGAACTGTTTGAATGAGTAAGCTGAAAATGGTGGCCCACCGTCAGTACTGAGTTCCTCAGGTGCACCATATGTTTGGAATATTAAGCAGTGATTGGCTAATAATTTCAGTGTATACATTGAGCTCCATAAATATTGAGCACAATATCCACCATTTGTCTTAATATGCCTCTTTTTATGTCTTGCATTAGGGCTACATAGGGACATGTATTCAGTTACAACCCTGTTTATTTTTGTCTGCCAACTGGACGCTAGTTGGACACATCAGGAAGGTGAGTCTCACAATCTTGAATGTTCACCTTCCTGCAGGGAGACAAAAGAAGACCACCATGCTGAAAGGTAAGTTATTTGACTTCTACACCAGATAGGTAATTTTATAGCGAGACAAGCTTGCTAACTATTACATCATTTCGAGGTGTCCTCGAGAATGCCTTTAATCGCCAAGTTATGACCCCTAGCTCACTTACGTAAGAGAACTAT
The DNA here is from genome assembly GCA_037127315.1 of Ascarosepion bandense. Lineage (NCBI taxonomy): Eukaryota > Metazoa > Mollusca > Cephalopoda > Sepiida > Sepiidae > Ascarosepion > Ascarosepion bandense. Next base: position 260,790 of record JBBBDQ010028395.1, on the reverse strand, counting down.
TGCCTGAGGATAGAGTACATTTAGATTTTAAATCACCTGATTTAGATGGACCCGACTGATTATATTTTCTGCATGAATAATCATGAATTTTTATCGACAGAACCAGTATTGCTGCATATAAAAATTCTGCCCTTTAAGAGTAAAAATAATCAAAGAAAGCTAATAAAAAATAACATTTTTTTTTAATCCTATCACCCCGAGTAAGGCGGTAACGCCACTGAAGCGCAGGAGGCTGCGTAGGAGTGAAAAGATTGGAAAAGAGAAAGCCGCAAACCACATCCTAAACAAGGAAGAAGGGATGAGCCTCTTCACCTGTTCAATAGACGTGGATGGAGTGTGAACCGGGCGATAGTTTAGTCTATCTACTCCAATTGAATTGAATAGCCAATTAAAAAACACCCCTGCCCTATTCAGGGCCACAAAATATTCCTGAAACTGAAAGTCTTTTCTCTTCAAGATATTGCATAAATAAATTGACATGTATAAAAAATAGGTACCTAATTATAACATCTACAGTTATGTAAAAATTAAATTAGATATTTTTACCTTTTTTTGTTACTAATTATTATGAAGAATGCATAATAAAAATATTAATAATTAGCATAATATTTCATAACTTTACTGGGTTATTTTAATTTCATTCTTTGTTATTAGATTGTAACATTATTTTAAAAGCAATTTCAATTTTTATTTATTTAGAAAGCATATTCAATCATCCAGCTATAATGCTAAAGGAACATTGTATAAAATATTATGTAATTGATGAAAATATTATGTTATGGTTAGCTATGCAGTTAAAAAACAGAAACCGGTTTTTTAGATACATAAAAATTTGGCACTTCCGGACGCCATGCTTGGGGTGTTGACAGACAGTAGCTGACATATTCAATCAATCGGTACCTCGTATTACGTAGATGACGGGTCTATTGTATTTAAGATAAGCTTTCTGTCTTAAATTTCATAAAGTAAGGAATTACTATTGTGTGATATCAGATTAAGGTAAGTTTCAATTTAAACAATTGACTATAAAAAAGTGTCTGCAATGTATATTTTTTTAAAAGATTTTTTAAACAGAAAGTTGGCTACTGTTGACGTAACTTGTCAATAAATCAAACATTTCAAAAACTGGCGGAAAATTTAAAGTTTTTTTTTTTCGAAATATTTCGGATTCCAATCGATATAATTTCAGTTTAAAATACACCAGTGCATTTTGATTACTGGAATTACCAATTTTAATCCCTTGGCTTTCAAATAGACCTAATTTTAAAGCTTGAAGATAGAGTATTTATTTTAAAATTTTCATTTTAAATTTAGGTAGCTAAAAATTTATTGGACGTACCTACATATATAAAAAAATTTTTTTACCAACGTTTTATACAAAATAATTATTTCAAAATTGATATCGGTCAATTAGGAATAAGTCCTGAAATTTTCATCAAAATCTGATCAAAAATTTTTTAATAACATTATTAATATTTTATTTATTGGTAATCTTGGATTTTTATCTACTACAATGAACTTATTGTCAGATGTAAAAAAAAAAAACAATTTAAAAATCATTACATAAAAGTGTGTGTAAATATGTATTTTGCATATATATATAGTATGGTTATTTAAATTTATTTATTTGAACATTATTTTTAATGGCGATCCATATTTGAGTGGATACTCTGTTTTTCTATAATCAAACAGTACATTTATATATTTACTGGCCTGAATATTTGAAAAATCTCGTTAGGAAAATATCTAACTTCCGGCAGGATTTGAAACTGTGATTGTCATAAACCTGAAGAGAAGCCGTCATTAGATCTGATGTGTCTTACCACTCGACCGTGGAAGATTTCATGGTTCAACGAACCTAACAAGATTTCTTGAATATTCAGGCCGGTATATATATATAGCGGACCTCAAGTGGAATAACTATATCGAATCCATTGCTAAATCCGCTGCTATGAAAGTCGGTTCTCTGTGCAGGACCCGGAAGTTTTTTTTCCGTCTGAATCTATCCTGCACATTTATAAATCTACCATCCGCCCGTGCATTGAATACTGCTGCCATATCTGGTCGGGTGCCCCTGCTATTCTCCTTGGGCTTCTCGACAAGGTACAGCGGAGGGTCTGTAATGTGATCGATACCAACTTGGCAGACCGCCTGCAGTGTCTCTCTCACCGGCGCGACGTGGCTTCCCTGTGTCTCTTCTATAAATACTTTCACGGTTTCTGCTCCGATGAACTTAGATCATTGGTGCCCCCTAGGTTCGAAGTTGCACGCGATACTAGATTAGCAACTAGATCCCACCCTTTTACAGTGAAACCGATAAAATGCAACTGCAACTTCTACTCCGACAGTTTCTTTTTCGCACTTCCCGACTGTGGAATTCCCTTCCACATGGCTACAATCTCCAGGAGTTTAAATGTAAGGTTAATAGATACCTCCTAACACACTAACTCGCTTCCATTCTTTCAAACACTCTTCCCATCCACCCAAACCCCAGCCTCCGTATCCATACCCATCTATCACCCCCCCCCTTCTGACATTTCCTATATCTAATCACTCTTTAACTTTACCTTCCCCTATGTAGCCCCAAGCGCAATAATGGCAGTGGAATGCCTTGCTTGGGGTGAAATGATTAATATATATATATATATATATATATATATATATATATATATATATATACTGTTTAATTATGGAAAAACAGAGTATCCATTATAAATATTAATCAAACAAATAAATTTAATAAATATGTCGGTTAATACCATTTCGTAACTGTTCGTAGGATTTCGTAATATATATAAATATATGTACATTGTATATATTAGGACCTTGAATAAGTTCTCCCTGCTTTCCAACAGATGGCGCACCCAGAACTGTGTGCGTTTAGTTTCAGATGGTAACACATCTATGAGGAAGTACTATAAGCAAGCTTAAAATTCAGCGTATGTCATTTCGCCGAAGTGTAAATAACTTCGTTTTTCATTGCGTTAAACATGCGGGGAATTTTACTGCACTACTTTATTCAAAAGAAATCTGCAGCTGAAGCACACACGATTCGTGTTGAGACTGACGGTGACCATGCTCTGCTGGAAAAACATACAGAGATTGCTTTAGATCAGTGGTTCCCAACTTTTTGGCATTCGCAACCCCTTACCTAAAAGTTTGAAACTCATGCGACCCCCTACTTAGGGCCTACTATCAGCAGCTTAATTTTATTTTTATTTTCTGTAAAGGACAGTGAAAGAAACATCTAAAAAATATTTTAAAATTCTGTAATTATTTATTACCAAATTAAAGCACCCTAGTCCAACCTGAATTCACAAAAAGAACATATATTTTTAAAATAATATTATCATAGGTTTACAAAGCTATCCAACCCAGCTTGTGAGATGCCTAATGCATTTTAGCAGCAAGCTTTGAAATTTCTGGTCGAGAAATAACTTGCTTAATAAGCAAAGCAAGACAGTTATATTTCTTCTGTTAATCTTTCAATTTTAAAATTTTGAATCGTTAACATTAAGAAACAAAACGTCTGTAGTGAGTCCCGATAAAAATAAAATACAAAAATAATATATATATAAACAAAAAAGAGAAAGTATTTAAATTAAAATAAGGCATTTGCGCTTTTTTTAAAACTCTCTCTCTCTCTCTCTCTCTCTCTCTCTCTCTCTCTCTCTCTCTCTGAACTTCTCTCGGTATGCTTCTCTCTCAACTAACGGGAAGACAATCCCCAAGTAAAAAGAAGAAAAGACTGAACCAGGCCAAAAAAAAGCCGAAAGTTTGCTTGACCAGAGCCTACTTATTTATTTATGACTATATAAATTTAACAAAATAAGACAGGCTTGACGCATAACTTCAGTTAAAAAAAATGAAAAAGAAAAGAAAAGCAGAAAATAATAATAATAATTCTGGCCAATTAAAAACATTAACTCAAAGAAACTTTTGATGTTAGTTGAAACCAAGGTTCACGCTAGTGTTTTGGAGCCTGGTCAAAAGAATATAAGCTTAAACCTCTGAACTAGAAAAGAGGGGCAGCGAAAGTGAAGAAAAAAAAACGTGACCACTGAAGAAACCAACCATGCTAATCATATTTCTGCCTGCTTATGGTCGAAAGATCGCAGCAGATTGACACTAACCTATTTATTACTACCACTACCATTGACATTTCTAGACTGTTACCAACATCTGCCTTATCAATGAACATTTTGCTACACCGAATACCAAATGACTTACGCTAAAGTAAATAAATAAAAATATATCATTTATTTTATACCCTTCAGTCTGTTCGTTCTATTCCTTAAATTCCGGTAAAAAAATATTAAGAACCCTCTGACATACAACACTTACCATATAGGTACCACCAAAATTGATACTTTTTTAACCGCAATGAAAGCAAAAAATTGATACCCCTGTTTTAAAATATTGACCCCATATCAGGAAATTATCCGATTCAAACGAAATTTTCAGGATTTCTTCATTAGTGAATGAATATTTTACTGGACAGGTTATTTTATTAAAAAAAAAACAAAAAAACTTTGGGGATATATGTTTTGGGGAGTACGTTTTTAAACCCCATCCTTTTCGCTCTTGAATGGAGGATTTTCGTTCATTTTTCTTTTACGATTACATTTAAAAAGAAATCTCTGAAGATATTATTTCAGTTAAAATTTATGCAGTATTGAATATGAACATGCAGAAAATTTGGCCTGTATCTTGCAAGAAACAACAATTAAACAAAACTAAAAATAAAAAAGTGTTTTCATAGCCAATAGCGTACTACCCTGATTCGGGGCCCAAGACAGTGCTTTGTGACCTCGTTATCTTATCAACATTTAATTAAAATGACTATTAAAGAATGAAAAATTTTGCGGATTTTGGAGTCCTTTTTGTCCAAAACTGTGAATTTGTTTTATTCTTGCTAAGTGTTGAAAAACATTAATAAAATTCACTATTTTTCACCCATATGTCGAATATGTTAGCATTCAACATTAACAAGAAAAATCTGTAGTTGATTTTAAAAATTGCAGAAGAACTTTGTTGATTTCTTTAAGACGGAATGATATCTCTAATCTGTATTTAGATACATTGTATTTATTTTCAATTTTTCTAGTTGAATTGTTCACCTATATTGCATCTGACCCATTATTGCACATAACTAGTTTACGATAAAATTTGTAAATACTATCTTACGAAAATTAAGATGTAGTAGAGAGTGGGGTAGCTATCATATACTTAGTGAGGGGTTACGAGACCCTTTCACCGGCCCTGCTGTACGCTGGTATAGACTACTGCCTAGGACCTTCCAACTTTGTTATAATGCTGGTTATGATAATTCTGTTCGTTTTATTTATTCTATTTTGTTCGGGTGATTTTTTTAATAATCGCTTCACCCCAAGCAAGACAGTACTGCCACTGGTGCACAGGGAGTTACAGTGAGAAGAGAGGGAAGAGGGAAAAGAAAGAAAAAAAAGCAGTACAGGGGATATCGAAAAGGGGTAAGAGAGAGATGGGAGTCAAGGAGATAGAAAATGGCAATTGACGTTGCACTTAAACCTTTGGTGATTGTAGCTATCAGGGAAGCAAGCATGCGGAAGGAAGTTCCACAGGCGGGAAGTGCGAGAAAAGAAACTGTTAGTAGAAGAGGAGGTTATATTTGCCTATTTTGACGGTAAAAGGGTGGAACCTAGTTGCCCATCTAGTTGTGTGAGTAAATTTATGAGGGCGGGGCACAGGCAACGAAACTCATCAGAACAGAACCTGTGAAAATAGTTATAGAAAAGACAAAGAGAAGCCACATTCCGTCGGTGAGAGACTAACTGAAGTTGAGCTGTTAAACTGGGACCGATTACATTGCAGATCCTCCTTTAGATTTTGTTGAGAACCCCGAGATGAATAGCAGGAGCGCCCAATCAGATATGACAATAGTATTCAATGCTCGGACAAATGGTAGAGTTATAAATGTGTAAGAGGGATTCTGACAAAAAAACAAAAAACAAAAAAAAAACTTCATGGCTCGGCCCAGCGGCCCAACCTTCTTAGCAGTAGATGTAGCTATTGATTCGATGTAGTCATTCTACTCGAGATCTGCTGAGAGAGTGAGGGTGAGGAGGCGCAGTGTATTGCTTTCAAGGAGACTGCTGTGATCCATACTGATGGAAGTTAGGAAAGTTTCTCTATGGTGGTTAAAGGGTAGGTGCTTCGTTTTGGAAGCATTAAAGTTTACGGGCCATTTTTTACCCCAATCCATCACAGACTGGAGGTCCTTTCAAAGAGCAGAAGCGAGGTTTACTTTTTCAGCCCTCGCAGATTTCATATTGAGACAAGTATATCTTGATGTCATCTGCATAGATGCCTACTTGTGAGCTGATTACATCAGGAAGATCATTGAAAAGGAAAATCGTAGGACCTAGGATAGAGCCTTTAGGGACACCTGCGTTCACATGAAAGGATTGGAAGCATGCCCATTCGAAACTACATTAATTTTACGATTTGACAGGAATAATTGCATTAAACAGAACAATCGTCCATTTATACCGTAATCCTGTAGCTTGCTCACAAGGCTAGCATGCCAAACCCTGTCAAACGCTTTCAAGATATCCAGGGCAACAGCTCAAGCTTCGCCATTCTTATCAAAGGCCTGATATATATATTCGGTGATGGCCATTAGCATATTAGCGGTAGACTCGGCGAAGCGGAAGTCATACTGCTTGTCAGAGAATAAGTTGTTGGATGTGATATGTTGAATCATTTCAGTATTGATAATAGCCTCGAACATTGCCAAAAAGCAGTATAAGGCTGATAGGTTGATAGTTACAAAGGTTGGAGGGCTCTCCAGAGTTTTTAAAAACAGGAGCTAAAGAGGATAACTTCCAACAAGCAGAGAACCAAGAAGCAGCGAGGGCAATAGTTATAGAGTTTAAAGAGGACAGGTTTCAGGGACACATTTCTTTAGGACAATGATTGGAATTCCGTCACATCCACTTGCTTTATGAGAGTCAAGTTTAGAAATAATGTGAGAGGTCAGAGACGAGATTATATGTACATTACAAAGTTTTACCTCAGCTTTAGGTGGGAAGTTGGGTGTAGGTACTTCAGTCAAATGTGCAGTTGGAAGAGAATTTATGAGCGAAGATCTCAGCCTTGTCCGCTGTGGATGTGAGGACCTTAAAATTATTGAGTAGCGGAGGGATCGATGGTTTGCTGTTGTTTCGCACAATTTTGCAGAGCCGCCAGTAGTCACCTGGAGCTAAATTTGCGAGATTCTATACACTATTTCATTCTATTAGCAAACAACAGCCTCGCATCATTTAGGACACGCTTACTTTCATTACGAGCAGAGACAAAAAGGCATCTATTATAGTCAGATGTGTCACTCCGGTAAAGCTGAAAGAAGTGATTCCTGTGAGCACTAGCGACCAAGTAAGCAGGAGAGGACCAAGGAGATGAATGAGGTTTGTCGGAACTTCCTGACTCGGATGAAAGTGTCGATGCCGGCTTTCATCCAGGAGGAGACCTCGGAGGCAAAATCTTGAACGAGAAGACTAAAACTTTGTTCCGATGGACATCACAAAGGAAGCCGCGCATCACTTCCCAGTCTGCTCTTTGATAGCAGTAAGATATTCTTGAAAGGAAGGGATCGGAAAGAGATATTAACAGAAACCATGACATGATCAGAGTTACCAAGAGGACAGAGCTACATGGCATCGCATGGCATGGCATGTCACTGCAAGAGTCAAGGATAGAAGTGAAGCAAAGGTCTAACAGTGAGGCGAGTTCATCTAGGTTATTGGGGAAACGCGTGGGGAAATCCATTACTTGTCCGAGAGATTGAGTTATTAAAAGTTCAGGATATGAGCACCAGCAAGATCTGTGACAGAGTTTTCCAGCCACTTGGTATGGTGGCCACTGAAGTCATCAAGCACAAATATATTAGCGAACGGATGAGAGGAAATGGTCTTGTCGATATTGTCTGAAATGCTGTCTAGCACAGAACAGTCGGGACAAGAAAGCGGCGGTAGAGAAAAAAGGTAGCTAACCTAGTTTGAGAGAGAGAGAGAGAGAGAGAGAGAGAAGAGAGAGAGAGAGAGAGAGTGAGAGAGAGAGAGAGAGAGAGAGAGAGAACCAACACTCTGTTGTGGGAATCAACACTTTTTGATGAATGTGTGTGAGGTGCACTGTCAATATTTATGAACACTGGTAACAATATTGGCAGACTCATGTGAGTTCGGGAAAAATGAGTGAAAACAATTTAAAACTAACAGCTATTATATATATATATATATAAACAAAAAAAGAAATCGCATATGTACACAATGGAAATGAAAGGAAAATACATTAAAACTACCTAAAAGTGATAGTTATTAGATCAGATTCTTCTTACATTTGGAACATAGAGGAACCAAGGTTGATTCGATTCTATGAAAGTAGCGTAGCATGTCCTAGCAGTATAAAGGTTTGAAATCGTAGACCTAAAGAATGGAGCTTTTACGAACATTTGCTGTGGAAATAGTGACGTCGTCTGGCTTATAATGTTGTATCTCTGGAAAAAGGTTGCAGAATGCTAAATTATAATCTATATCACTCAACCACAAAGTTTTATACAGACGTTGGTAATTAATTTTAGTCAAAATTCAAATAGTAAATAAATTTTCAACAATTGCAGCAAAAATTTAAAACGTTAATTATATTTTTACAACAAATTTTTTGTATTTAAGGGTGTGTATAACTAATGCATAATTAGTTTTTCTGTTGATATATCTTTTCGATTTCGTTAATAGGCATATTCCTTCATCCTTATCGAATGGTATCTTCCACATTTAGCTATTTTAACCATTCATCTTCACATTAATATCACGAAAAATCAATTTATTTTTTTTCCGGATATTACTAGAACCATTTACACATTATCATCACTGGACATTCATTTATTTGTGGACAACCTTATTCTAGAAATTTTTCCTCTTCTCCTGTGCAACCAAAAACATCTTGCATTCCAATAACGTAGAAAGTAGAGATTATGACACAGGCTGGGGCCTGATCAACCTTGGCTGGGTCAACCTGGGGAGAAGGTATGATGTTTGAAAAGGACCGAAACCGTCAATGAACTAGGGTAACATCACTGATGATGTATCCTAACCGCATCTAAATGATGTATTTTTCAAATTTCATGGGAAACAATCTTATTGCACAAAATATTTGCACAAAATTTCATACGGTTCAGTAAATATCATTACTTACAAATTACAGGAGAAAGGAAAATACAAAGTATTTGCATGTAGTTTCAGTTGTCATTGGGTTTTTTAGTTTATCACTTTTGAGAAAAGATGTTGAGTAGTATAGATTTGTGTACACAAGCTGACATTTTTCAGTTGACTGATAACAGTCTGTTTCAAAGTTTTATGGTTTATTTGCTTTCAGGAGATGCAAAATTGAATGTTTTGAAATTTTCAAACCAGCATTGATTGGTTGAATATGTGATCTGTTTTCTACTATGTCAGCAAATTTTTTATTTTTATTTTATATTTTTATTTTTGGCTATTTAGTCTGCTATGAAATTAAAAACAAAATTCATGTTTTTTAATCAAGGAGGAGACATTATAACACTTCAAGTGGACAAAAAAAAAGCGACTGATTTTTTTAATATCTTGTATCACTGTTGATAACAAGACATAGATGTTAGAATTGGAATGCCATGAACCAAAATAAATATCCCCTGGAAGCCAAAAATGAAAAAAAATGTTTGAAAGTGTGACTCTTTAGGTCAATAGTAGAAGCTGTCTTGCAAGAGTTAGACAGGTAGATATTATCAAAATCACTAACCCTAAACGAAATGTTACGTCCACTTGTTTATTGAGGGCAGCACTAAAAGTCAGTTACAAAAACATCTGCTAATGAAAAACTATAGACAAACCGAAGGATTATGGAAACATAATCTGTGAAAGTCAAGTGCAAGTTAGGGGAAATTGCTAGAGAAGTAAGCAAGATGTTGTGCATAAGCTTATGCTATAGGATCCATGGAAAAATAAAATAAAACCAATAAATAAAATAATAATCTAAACTTATTTATAAATGAAACTTTGTGTGTGTGTGTCTGTGTGTGTGTGTGTGTCCGTTACCTATAGACTCTGAAACGGCTGAACCGATTTTCTTGAAAATTTACACAGTTGTACTATAAGCGTTTGCAAGTGTTCTTCGCTAGGCTTTGTGTCGAGGTACCCCTGATAAATATCGAAAATCGATAATAAAAAAATTGGGTTATAGAAGGAGAGGTCCGATTTTAATCAAATTTGATACACTCATAGACAAAGACACAAGAAACGATATTCAGAAGTTTCAAGTTTTCAGTATTTACAATAATGCAGAAAATCGATAATATCTAAGATATATATATATAATATCTAATATATATAAATATATGTAATAATATATATATATATATATATAATAATATATATATATAATAATATATATATATATATATATATATATATATATATATATATATATAAAAGGCAAGATGTTTGTGTGTGCATCTGTTTATCTGCCTGTATGTCTGTATTTTTTTCAGCCCTTTTATTTTAGTTTTTGCTTCGGGTTTAGCTCTAAGTAGGCATAATTATAGTTCTTAGTCTCAGCCATGATACCATTTACTCAGAGGACTTATTTAGCCTTCAAAATTCAGTTTACAACGAAAAAACTTATTTGATATTGATACCAGGAAATCAAAATTTGACTTACATCCATTCATTTTTCTTTCAGTCTACGGTTTCATTTTAACTGGAAACAACTATTGCTTTTTAGTTTTTCTTGCCAATGTCCAAAGAGTCTGAGCTCCAGGACTATGGATTAGTTTTAAAGCTTTCATTACATCCGAGCAAAGCCGGGCTATACTGCTAGTAAAGAATAAAAAAAAAAAAATTAATTCCTCCATGATTCAAGTAATAAAGAAACTGGAAATGGTTTTTGGTCACCTGCACAATTTTCTGATCCTACTTCTGGAAAGACAGAATCTTTCTCTTTTCACCTTCCAGCAACATCATTCAGACATGCCTTGCAGCCCTACTTATGAAGTAGGTAATTTGGTCATTCCAACTCAGTTTGAGTTTGACTATTTTAAACATTGTTGCCCTTACTTACCATAACTTACTTCTGAACTAAAATAAGAAAATAGACATACCCAAGAGACAGTCAGAAATTTGTTTCACTCCAGTTACTATCTAAACTTATTTATAAATGGAACTTTGTCTGTGAGTGTGTGTGTGTCTGTGTGTCCATTACCAGTAGACTCCAAAATGGCTGAACCGATTTACTTGAAAATTTACACAGTTGCACTATAAGCATCCACGAGTGCTCTTAGCTAGGTTTTGTGTCGAGGTACCCCCAATAAATATCGAAAACCGATAATCGAAAAAATCGGGTTATAGAAGGAGTGGTCCGATTTTAATCAAATTAGATACACTCATAAACAAAGACATAAGAAACGATATTCAGAAGTTTCAAGGTTGCAGTTCTTACAATAGTGCAGAAAATTGATAATATATATATATATATATATAAAAGGCAAGATGTTTGTGTGTGTGTCTGTTTATCTGTCTGTATGTCCTTTATACAAATCCACAATTTTTATCCGATTCTCACCAAACTTCACACAAATATTCTTTAGGCTGAGTCTGAGCTCCAGGAGCATGGATTAGTTTTAAATCTTTCATTACACCCAAGCAACGCTGGGCTATACTGCTAGTTAAAGTATAAATGTCTATTGTAGAAACTTAAGTTTTGTATGCTTCTTCTTTGTTTATTATACATGAACAGACACTTAAAATACACACAAACCATACAACCTTTTAAATTCCATGTATTCAAATTATGAAAAATGATCAAAAGGTAGACCAGCAAGAACCTTCATTGATCAGCTCATAAATGAGATTGAAAAGAAATAACTAGGTAGAGATGGGAATATATAATTCTGACCCTCTCTCAGTCTGACAGGACAAATCACCCCTTTGTGCTTTGGTTCTCATTTACATTTGTGGAAACACAAATTGGGAATGACCCAATCTATGTTCATGAGAGAATGAATGCTGAAATAACACCACAGAGAGGAAAGAAAACATGAATCCTGTTTCCAATACACTGATTATTTATTAATGGATTCACCTAGTATTGTCTGGAGGTAGGTAGGTGACAGAGGCATGGTAGAGTAATGGATAGCAATTTGGATTAAGGATTCAAAGAGCCAAGTTTGAATTCCAGTTAAATTCATTACATTCACTTACATGCTAATATCCTTTAGAAAAGCATGAATCCATCTCTTTCCCCCAAACTATGGGTAAATAACTGGACAGACTGGGTTCTATAGACTTGGGTGGAAAGAAGAAGGAAAAACTCTGAATTCAAAACCAGCTAGGAGAGGGTTGGGCTCCATCAGGCTATTGGGACCAAGGTACACTATTTCTGCTACAGCAGCAGTACTGTGGTGCTTTTACAAATCTAGGGAGTCACAGGACTCATGAGATAGATGATACTTGGATCATCGTCACTGTTTATTCTCTCTCCTCTTACAATAGACTAACCAACCACATCGTTTTGTGCAATGAAAATGACAACAAACTACATCTGGAAGCAAGGCCTCTGGTTGAGACTTTTCAAGAGCATGAAACCACCTCTTAATTGATATTGTTTCCAGACCCACCCTGACCCAGGGTGGTAGCACCTATTAGATTCCAAGCTGTGGGCAAATAGTTAACCCCCAAAACACTATGAAAATATAAATATAGAATTTTATAGTAAAAATACCAGCAATACATTATTTTTTCAAAAATGTATTACCAGTAATACATTTGACTCTCAACAAAAACCTTCTTTACAAAAATATATCAATGAAACCTGATCTACAAGCTGATTTCTTACAATGAATACATATTCTATTCATATGAATCTCTCCTAAAAATCTTGTAAGCATTAAATAACCTAGGTTGATATGCTGCAAAATGAAGTAAACCAAACCAACTGCCTCTGATGCTATATCTTTGTTACCCTACTCATCTCTCTCTCTCTCTCTCTCTCTCATCATTCTGATTACTCTACTGCCAATCAGTACTTCATCATATATAGCTTTCTGATTCTGTCTATCTACATCTCCACTAGCAATCAGTCATCTAATGTGTGGCTTGTAACTGACTTACTCTATCAACATGTATATAGGCATGTAATTGTGTTGGTAATAGGGTTTATTTTTTATAAAGTTCTCTTTTCTTTCAGAAAAAAAACAAACCCTTTTAACATGTAAAATTGCAGTCCTATTCTTATATAAGAATAGAAATGAAATTTCCTAATTTCCAGCCAAGTACCATTTGATCCCAAAAGTTTTAAATTATTTTTTTACTTGCTTCACTTCCCTTCTGCCTACTTGTGGACAGCGGATGATGAATTTGAAGATTTTACTTTTAGAACTGTCTCAAACTCAAAGACACAAAACAACTATTTCAAGCTGAGCAAGTGGTGCTGTGTGTCAGAAGCAGAGAATTGTAGTTAGGTCCCCAACCATGGGATCCAATACTTTCTCATTAATTGGTTCTTAACCTATGCCCAAGAAACCCATGAAACTGAATTAAATCAGTTAGTAATTTTGAAAGGTATCAGTTGTTAAAGGAGGCAATAGGGAGTACAGGAAGAAAAGATTTTGAACATATTCTAATCATTTATGTTTAAGTACAACTTTTTAAAGAAAAGCAAAATTTACATGTAATTTATAACATGTGAGACAATTGGCAACCCTATTTACTTATAAAATTATGTACAACATATTTGCAGTTGAGGCCATAAAATTGCATACAAAATATTTAGACTTCAGCATTAAATAAGCCATAGAGATTGACATGCTACTAAACAAAATCAAAACCTCATGTACCCACTCCATTCCACTCTAATAGGAGATCAAGTCTCTGCCTCTTCTTGTGATAAAAAAATCTTCACTTTCTGTTGTGTTTACACCCCCATGCTATTATAAGCAGTCCAAATTATCCCTTTTCACAATATATATATATATTAAAATAATTGTATAATGTATAAATTCAATACATTGGGATATGTGCTGTAGTGCAATGGATATCAGCTCGGAACAAGAAATCGGAGAGCTGAGTTCAAATTACAGTTGAAGGCATTGCATTCACTTATGCACAAATACCCTTGGGAAAAGTATTAATCCATCTCTTCTCCCTCCAACTATGGGTTAAATAGCTGGACAGATTGGGTTCTATAGCCTTGGTTGGAAACCAGTCTACTGCAGAAAGAAATCACAACCTGCAGGGAAATCTTCTACCTTGTCAGTCATGGATCAAAAGAGACATGATCACCCAAGCATGTATCACATATGGCACTTAACTGACTGTTACTTCGCCCAGAGTATAAAGGGGTTTGCATAGGGTCAACAACTCTCCTTGCCAAAAAGACAAGCTACAGAAACATCCATGATCCTCTCCTCAATGGCGACAGGGTGTGGATGGATTATGCTCCACTGGGAAGCTATGGAGATGTTCTAATATGAATTATCAAATTTATTTCTTCTTATAGAATTTAAAAAGAGAGAGAGAGAGAGAGAGAGAGAGAGAGAGAGAGAGAACAAGACAATGCTGTAAAGTAAACTTATAGTCTCTCATCAGGTACATGAGAAAGAATATGTGATGTTGGGGAGGTCATTATTTCAAACAAAAGATTAGGAAGAAAGCCCCCACAAAGTATTCAAAAGAATAATAGATTTTCTTCCCTTTGCCTGGAAATTAACTAGAATAAACTATGCTGATCTAAAATTGATTGGATATTGGCTTAGAATAAGAAATCAGACAGCCGTTAAATTTGTTTCATTCAAATATGCTTGGGAAAGGTATTAATCCATCTCTTCTCCCTCCAGCTATGGATTAAATAACAGGACAGATTGGGTTCCATAGCCTTAATTGGAAACCAGTCTACTGCAGAAAGAAATGACAATGTACTGTGGAAAAATCTGCCTTGTGTGCATAACATAAAGCAACTGACGCTGATTAGTCACAAAAATTGTTCTCTGCAGACTATAGTATGATAATCGGTAGTTCATGTGTTTGAAATCTCCAGTCTAGGCAATCATAAAATCTGGTCTAGATAAAATAATCTAGGGCTTATCAAATTTTGTGTGTACCATAAATGAATGCAAGTGGAGACCCACTGTGTCACAAAGCTATATATGACAGAAAGTAATCAGTAGTGCTCATTTGACCAAACAAATATATTTTCAAGGAGCCTGTCATTTATATTGATCTGCTTTTTTGAATGGCTTTCAACATGTTAAAAGGATTTTTTTCACTGGAAGAAGAAAGAAATTTATAAGACATAAACCATGTTTTCAATACAATTACATACCAACATACATGCCATATTAAAACACACCGAAACCTGATTTTCAAGCAGCCTGCCATTTATATTCCAATCCACTTTTTGTATGTTTTTTTATATGTTAAAAGGATTTTTTTCCTGAAAGAAAAGAGAACTTTATAAAAAATAAACCCTATTACCCACACAATTACATGCCTACATACATGCCATGTTAAAACATGCCCAAACTTGATTTTCTACTCAATAACACAATATGACAAACATACCAATATGATTATACTATACAAGACACATCATTTAAATCAATATGTTTGTTGGTTAGAAATTAACAACACCATGTGAAATATTTGAACAATCAAAAAAAACTAAAACTTTTCTGTTCTCAAGCTTACCTTTGCAAACAAAATTTCTTCTGAAATCCCATTGATTTTGACTTTCAGAGAGCAGAGATGTGACCCCCTCTGCCAACCCAAGCACATGCTGAAGGAAACATGTTGGTGACTTTAAAAGAATCATCTACTGCAACAACAACAACAACAACAACAACAACAACAACAAAGATGGTTAGGGAATCTTTGTGAATGATATAATTTTTTTTTCAACTGCAGCTTTTTTTCTGCAGACTAACTATGCAAAGACTTTAAGTCAACTAAAGGCTATTTTTATGCTTTTTTTATTTCTTTAAATTGTACATATGTTTGTAAATACAAATGATTTACTTAATAGGCATACCATTTTTTCTTTAATTTTCTTTTATTATTGTTTAAAATTTGGATGTTTGGATTTTTAATATAAAAAACCTGGACAACTGAATTTCTGACAATCTCTCTTATCCAGATTATAGAAAAAGTGCATACAAAAACAAACAAAACTCAAAATTACTTAGTGAAATTTGAAATGAACAAACATTTATTGCATTAAAACAATATAACAAAATACAATATTTACAATATATGCTTGCATTGATTTTGTGCACCTTTTTAGTAACAAGGCAAGATAACAGATCAAAATATAAAGAATTATAGTCCCTTGAGAAGATATACAAATCTTCATACAATCTCCAAATAAAAAAAACATGAGAAAGTAATACAAAAACTTTAAATAAGGTTGAAAATAATCTTTAAAAAAGGTGCACCTACCTAATCGAAGCACAAAAAACAGAAGAGTGCTTTGGCACTTGTCACTTGCCTTTTAACTGTTTGTCTTCTTTAAAACATTATTCTATTCATAGGTTTCACTTGATTCATTTCTTTATCTACATGTTTATTCTGTGAGAAACAACCAAGCTCATCCACAGGTGACAGGCAGAGTCGTAGCTGATGCTAAAAAAAACACTGGGCACAGAGAAAATTGTCCGGATTTATTAGTTGACAATGTGATGATGTCATCAGTGTCATCTGTTTCCAGAAACTATGATTTTTGCGAATTTTTTCGGCTATTCCAATAGAAATTAGGCACAGAATGTGAACGAAAGCAGGAAATCGGGTTCGGACTTTCTGAGTATAACCAGTCTTTTCTCCCAAAATTAATAAATAAACAAACAGATTTTTAATGCATTCATTCGGATGTTTTCTTCATTTTTCTTTCTTTCTTTCTTTCTTTCTTTCTTTCTTTCTTTCTTCGGGAATTGTTTAGTTTGATTTCTGACGAAGACATTTTCCCTTGCCCAGATTTTCACTATGATTCCACGGATTGGCCCGGACCCGTGCCCGTTGTGCCCGGTAGTTAGGCACGGCCATGGGTATAAATAACTTATCCTTTTGGATCATTATTTTTCTGCCTTCAAAATGAAAACATTTTTGTTCTTTAAAAATTATATTTGTTCTTTAAAATTATTAATACCTTCTGGTCAAAATTATTATTACCTTCTGATGTTATCCACTGACATATCTTATACTAGCAGTATAGCCCGGCGTTGCTCGGGTGTAATGAAAGCTTTAAAACTAATCCATGGTCCTGAAGCTCAGACTCTTTGGAGGTTGGCACAAAAGACTAAAAAAGCAATAGTTGTTTCCAGTTAAAGCGAAACCGTAGACTGAAAGAAAAATGAATGGATGTAAGTCAAATTTTGATTTCCTGGTATCGATATCAAATAAGTTTTTTTCATTGTAAACTGAATTTTGAAGGCTAAATAAGTCCTCTGAGTAAATGGTATCATGGCTGAGACTAATAATTACAATTATACCTACTTAGACCCGAAGCAAAAACTAAAATGAAAGAGCTGAAAAACTGATTTTGATCAGACCCGGTATCTTGCCTTTTATATATATATATATATATATATATATATAATCAATTTTCTGCCCTATTGTAAGAACTGCAACCTTGAAACTTCTGAATATCGTTTCTTATGTCTTTGTCTATGAGTGTATCAAATTTGATTAAAATCAGACCACTCCTTCTATAACCCGATTTTTTCGAATATCGATTTTCGATAATTATCGGGTGTATCTCGACACAAAACCTAGCTAAGAACACTCGCAGACGCTTATAGTACAACTGTGTAAATTTTCAAGGAAATTGGTTCAGCCATTTCGGAGTCTATAGGAAACAGATACACACACACACACACACAACAGACAAAGTTCCATTTATAAATAAGTTTAGATATTATTGAAAAGGCTCCAGATGGCTCTTAACTTTAAATTTATATGGGCAGAAGCCACTATTTTCATTTGACAACAAACACATTGTGTATATATTATTCAAATTTAGAAAAATAAAATCACAAACAGTTTGCATTGACAGAAATATTTCTGGTGTTTTTTTTTAACCAATTCTAAATTTAGAAACTTTAAGAGACAAATGTTGTACATGAAATTGAATTTTTTGTTAACCATCTGGTTGTCTTTTAAATACACTTCTAAAAGTAAGTGCAAAAGACAAATCTAGACTATAATAATATTTATCTATACATTTTTTATTTATTATTATTTTTAATTATTTTATATTTCTTATTAATCAAATAAAATTTATAATCTCACGAAAATCATTACTTTAATTAAATTTAAAATATTACAGAAAAGTTGGCTGTCAGTACATTATGATCATAGGAAATATGGTTGAATGTTGTTTAGTTGGTTTGTTGAAGTTATAAAGCAAAATTTTGAATAAGTTGCTACAATAGTTGCTAAATAGCATTGTTGAAAGAATGCTAAGAATATCATAGACACTCTATGTAAGGAATGAGGAAGTTTTAAGCAAAATACAAGCAAAAGGGACTCCAGCTTAGTATAAAAACAGAGAGGAAATTTCTGGGACATGTGAAGAAAGAGGGCTTGGAGAATGTAACATTCATAGGGCATATTGAAAACAGAAAAGGCAGAGAGAAAAAGCATTAACTTATCTATAGAAATTTTCATCACATTTTCTGTTGTCTGTCACATTTCTCAGATTTGAAGATTTACATACTTGCTTGATTTTGATGACTTCGATTCATAGCTCACATTTTGGATGGACCCTCCTGCTAACAACAAGTGTTCTATCTTCTACCAGTTGAGAGATATTCATTTATTCCTGATTTTCTTTACTAAATTGTTTAATCACCAACTATTGCTTTTCTCCAATAAGACTGAGTGAATCATCTGCATGTTTTACAGAGTATATAGTATTTGTGAAAAAAACCTTTAAAAATCTATATGAATTGCGATTTGATAAAAGAAATTAGAGAGATTCAAATTATAGTTGACATATTATCAGAATATATTTTATTAACAAACCAGTTTCAGACAAAATATTGAAAGTTATTAAGATACAATATCCCTACTAAGAAGATACCAACTTAAAACTTATAATTTAAGCAGAGAAATAACATTTATGCACCATTTTAAAACACATATCAAATTATTAGGTTGTCCCAAAAGTTCGTAAACACTTGCAAAATGGGTCTATCTGGTCCAGCACAACTGAGACTAGCGATGGGTTCAGAAAGGGCAAGAGACACTGTCAGTTCCAAAACAAGATTGATTTGGTGAGAAAGTCAGGTTGTGCGTTTGGTGGAACTTTGAAGAAATCATGCATTTTGAGTTGGTTTCAAATGGTCGTGCCATCAGTGCCGAACCTTACTGTCAGCAACTTGAGCAGGGCTATGAAAAGTTGAAGCAAAAGTACCCAGCTTTGATGCAGCAGGACAATGCCAAGCCTCGCACCGCCAGGAAGATAAAGATAAGTTTGAAGAGCTGGACGGTGTTGAGTTTCTGCCAAATCCAGCCTACAGTCCTGACTGTGCTCCATCAGATTATGGCCTTTTTTGCTCAATGCAACACTTTCTGAAGAGCCGCTGATTCCATTTGTTTGATGAAGTTGAAGAAACGTATCAAGAATTCTTTGATTTGAAGCCGGTTGAATAGTACTTTGACCAGATCTGAAAGCTTGCAGATCGATGACAGAAAGTCTTGGAAAATGATGGTCTTTATTTTGAGCAATAATCTTTGTTGTTTTTGCGAGTAAAATTTCAATTTTTGCAAGTGTTTTCTGGTAACCTTAGATTACTTGGCGAGTAAAATTTCAATTTTTTGCAAGTGTTTACAAACTTTTGGGACAACCTAATATTAACCTTCAAATTTTCAGCTTTTAAGCATGTATAGCCATTAAGTTATAACTTGCAGGAACAAAGATCAGTCATTGTTTCAATACTTGTGCTGCATAGAAAAAGTAATTTTTTACAAGATATTAACAGGTGATGAAAAAGAGAACCTTACTGCATATGCATATTTCAGAAACTCTCTTATTCGGTATAGATATGGTTAGACTAACATAGAGAGACATGAACAAACTGACATAGACAGATATGAGCAGACAGATGTAGATAGATAGATATGAACAGATGAACGTATTGTTAAGTGTTATAAGTTGTAACAAAAGAAAAGAATGATTGACCAAAATACAGAGCTAAATCCCGAACAAATATTTAATTTACAAAAAACACCAAATAAAAATATATACAAAATTTACAATTTTTGAATTCAGAACAGAAACAGAGTTTAATATTGGCAAGTGTCACAGCTAAGTGTTACGAAGGAGAAGGAATGTGAGTCAAGTATCTTTACCCAGTTAAGCTAGCAAAGTAGTCTAAGTACTATACTTTTTGGAAATTCTCAAATGTGTATATAAAGAATAATTATTAGTTTGGTCAATTAAAGAGCCAAAAAAAATCTATTTACCCACTTTGAGATTCTCTTTCAGGTTTTAGTTGGTTGGCAACTTTTTGTAAAAATTTACCCACTTTGAGATTCTCTTTCAGGTTTTAGTTAGTTGGCAACTTTTTGTAAAAATTCCTTTGGCTGAATATGACACCCATGAATCACGCTGAAGTTGATAATGTCAGCAAATCCTTTTAACAATTAACTACTCTCTTCTCAGAACCTATTTTTATAGGGACTAACACTTAATTTTCATATTTCTCAAATCATTTCAAATCTTCTAGGTTTTTCTTGAATATTCTAGAATCTTCCAAACATTCTATTTCTAATTTCTCTACTTAACAGCTACTTCATGAATTAAAACTTTCTTTTTTGTACTAACAAGTAGGACTCAATAGAATCCTTTATTATAACTTTTTAGACATTATTAATATTATTTTTTATATAAATGTATTCTCGTAACGATATGTAGATAGATATGATATGATCAGACTGACATAGATAGATAGATAGATAGATAGATAGATAGAGAGAAAGAGCTAGAGAGAGATTGATATATAAAAATGATCAGACTGACATAAATAAATAGAAAAATAGATAAAAATGAACAGGCCAAGATAAATTGAAATGAATGATAATAGGAATAAGAATTCAATGTCAAATTAATCCTGAGCATAATCATGTACCCAAGTGTGGGAAAAAATATTAAATGCTATAAATCAGACAATTCTGACAATAACCAAACAAATTACATTTGATTTCCTTTCAAAAATTATTATTTAAATTGTTAGATGATTATTTATGCATATTATGCTAAGTGTTTGGATAATTTGGGTTTGCTGAATAAATGTTTTTAAAACAATTGGTTTGCATTAAATGGACATAATCCTATCTTATTGACATCTGAAGAAAGATGAACTTTTTAACAAATGGTCAAAGCAAATGAGAAATATAAACAATAGACCTGTCGCTATCATTAAACTTTAAAAAAAACCTTCAAAGAGTTGATAAAACAAGGACTATATGTATATGACATGTATAAACACAAAAATAAACAGTTGTTGGTGTAGCAACAAGATTCAAATAGTCCAAACTTTACTACCCCATGATACTCAGCAGCGCTTTATATCATTTAGTCTTTCAGGGGTCACTTTGTATTTAACTCAAGCTGAGGAGGGAGAGAAGGTGGTATTTGCAGGTAAGTGAATGTAACAAAACTCTACTGAAATTGGAACTCAGCTCTTTGATTTCCAACTATGAACCATTACTCATTCTACTGCTGGCATATCCAAGCTTGCAGTACTTGGTATTCCCAAGTGGTCACCCATCTAAATAATGACCAAGTTTGATATTGCTTAACTTTGGTGACCATATGAACACTAGTGTTTCAATATAATATGGCTGCAAACCAAGAATGGAAGAATATATTGGCTATAATGCTGTGTTAAGATAAAGAAAAAAATGAAGAAACATGTTGATTGTAATCTGAAATTTAAATGAAAGAATGAAAATAAGCACCAGAAAAACATTAAACATTTTCCTGTTAAGTTAAAACTGATATGAGACAAGAACTGAAGAATTTATTTGAAAAATTGTATCTCTTATGGAAATAAAGTTAGTTTATTCAGAATTGTTCATAAGATAAAAGTAATTCAAGCTGGTACCTACCAAAATAGTCTTTCAAGATCACCCTTTATGAATCCTAGATAAAAGTAAGATATTTGTTTGCACATACAACCTGAGAATATTTTTACAAATGTTAAACAAATATTTATCTTCCTTTTATGTTAATTTATTTGCAAGAAATAGTCATTTACAAACCTATTATTTTGTTAATTGTCTTGATAAATGGACATGGTAAATCAATTGAGGAAGTTCAGTAAAAATGTTAAGTTCTGTGCTGGAAAAAGTTGATAACTTGAGGTGGATAACTCTAATGGCAACTGTTTTTTTTTTATTAAGATCAATTCTGATATTGGCTTTTGATGTCTCTGTTATAGCTCTTATCACAAGCAAAGATCTTAATCCATTCTGAGAATTGTTGATTTCTCGTCCTGCTTTTATTGTTATCATAGCAACACTTCAGCTTATCCATTCTACAACTTTTTCAAGTGATCATTCTAAAGGAAAAAAAAAAGTCTCTCTCTCTTTTTGCTCTCACCTCAAGTATCTGTAATTGGCCACCCCATTAAAAAAGACTATATGCTAAATCCTGTGTGTGTGTGTGTGTGTGTGTGTGTGTGTGTGTGTGTGTGAATAAATAAGGAGTTTGTTAGCTGCTGGCTAGTGGGCTATCTCTTATCTCTTTGTTGTTTTTGCCTTTGGAAAGTTCACAGAAAATAATTGAGGGATACTTGGTCCAGGGGATTTCAACCCTGTATCAATACCTCATTCATTGAACTAAAGAATTGAGAGGTTGGGATAATATTGATATCAACTCAACAGTGATAATGGGCACAAGGCAGTTTTTGGTCTCAGCCCATGTGTCTGCCCATAGGCATCCCACATTAAAAGGTTATGTGCCATATCTCACTACCATATGTGAAGAGGGGATAAGTATATAACAAGTTTGTTAGTTGCTTCTGGAAACTTTACCAGTTGTGATTAATTTATTACTGCTATACTAACTTTACAGAAAGTAATTAAACAATTGAGTGATCAGCCAACATCTTATTTATAATTCAGTCTATGCTAACACTTTTTCATAATGTCACTATTTCAATTTTCTGTTGCATGATTGTCTTCATACTTGAAATTCTGAAATCTCTTTTTATTTCTAGATGGCAACAATCTCTTTGTCAGCAAAAGCATTTTCTTTATTCTTTAAAGTTATCCATTATAACTTAAGTTAATTTATCTCTAATATTTTGATTTTTTTGTGGGATGACAGATAATGGTTACCATTAGAAAGTTTTACCTCATTTTCTGTGTGATGACAAGTAAAAGATTACCTTTAAAAAGATTTACCTCAGTTTCTGTGGGATGACAGCTAATGGCTACCTCATTTTAATTAGTAATTCTGTTTTATTGTTTAATATTTTAACTTGCCAGCAATCTTCTTTGATAAGGTTTGACAAAAAAAATGGCTACTTAAGAAGCTTTACACCACTTTCCACTTTTTGACAATCATTTTTTTCATATCTTCACTTCCTTATGCTATACTTAAGTTTTGTATGAAATGAAATTTGGCAGAGTAGCAAGACTGGCACAGAATGATATAAGACAAGAGGAACCCAGAAAAAGAATGAGAACATACAAACAAGAAGATATCGCAATGAACAAGGTAGCAGACATTAATTTTGATTATCAGGAAATCTTAAGAAAAAACAGCTTACTCAGTGGAACAGGGACTAGCGACACACACGAATATGTAACCAGATCTTTTGTAGTGTCAAACAGAACAGTGAAAAGGATTGGTCTACAGCAGAACTAATAAGGTTTTTACTGATGATGCGAAAAAAGTTACGGTAGGGGTGAAGTGTGGGAACTTCGTCAACAAGTAACATATAAATACAGGTAATGTGTAGGTGTTGGGTCGATGCCTGAAGCACAGCCCCCTTACACAGGGGCTGTATCGTTACTGCCCCCTGTGTAAGGGGGCTGTGCTTTGGGCATTGACCCAACACCTATAAGGTTTAGAATAAAATAGAATACCAGTTGCTTGAACAGATAGCTGATCGCTTAAGTGCCTCTTGCCAATATGCCTTTGCCTGTGAAGAGAATTAAATTTCGCTGATAAAGAGGTCAAATGATCATCTAAATTCTTTCTTGTCGAAGTCGCTGATTCAAAGGTAATGACATCATCACCTACAAAATTCTTCTTTCAAAGTTGCTGTTTCAAAGGTGATGACGTCAACAATCATTGAAATTCTTTTCTTTCAAAGTAACTGATTCTCCTGAAAGTGAGATTCATTCATTCATTCTTAAGCGTTTTTCATTCATTACATGTATATATATACATACTATTGGAATATATAAATACAATTGGAAAATCAACAAAGTCCGTGGAATAAATTGGAAGAATAGATATTTATTTCAGTATATACAAATAAATTAATGGGAGAGAGAGAGAGAGAGAGAGAGAGAGAGAGAGAGAGAGTCATCTTTGAATCAGTGTTCATTTTCACTTTCATAAATTTGAGAATTTTGTCTTTGTAGAGGTGAAGGATTAAAGTTTCTGATAATATTATTGTGCCACTCTAAAAGTAGGCATTCTATATTTTCATCACAATATGTGAGTTTTCTTTTCTATTTTTCCTGTCTATTTTGTATCAATGTAAATTCATTGCCAATCCATTTTTTTTTTTTTAGGAGCGGATGGTGTGCTGAGTGTTATTGTGTTTGGGGATGTTTCTGATATGATTACTAGTGAACTGTCTGAAGATGTTGGTGAAGTAGGTGTTGGTGGGTGCATAGTTTTGTCTATGTTGCTAGTTTCTGCAGCAGCAGGAGATGGAGATGTTCCATGCTGACCTTCCAGGGCTTTTAGCTCGTAATCATCTGGCCACATCCACTAATGCTGATCCATTTTACAGTGATGTGGTTTGCAGACCTGGTTGGGATAGTCTGGGTCAAGCCTGCATCCTGGAAAGTCTGGTAACGTGTATGTCTTTGACATCTCTTTGGTGAGCTCCAGTGCAAGCCTCTTACGGGCTTGGATTGAATCCTTCTTTTTCTGTGGCGAATGTAGGTCACTGTATTTGAAGAGACACTTTGTTGACGGTGCAGGTTCTGGGTGTTTGCTGTTGCTGTCGCTGTCAATTCAGCTGTGTTCATTTTGTATGTATGCGTTGATGTGTCTCTTCCATATAGTGAGCCACATCTGCGGGTTGAGTTCAGTCTGTCCCCATTCCTTCATCACTTGCATCAACCGACGGGTCTCATAGTAATACATGCGGTTAAGTAGCCTATGCTTGTTGCCCAGGACATGTCTCCATGGTTCTTCGTTGGACAGGCTGATACAGGAGTCCGATGGATAATTAGCTCATTCTGATGTTTGACATTGATGTACGTCTCCGTCCCTTCCAGTATGCATTTTGCCTCCTCTATGTTGTTGGGGGTGAACCACATCTCGTCGGTGTAGATCAGTGTTTTGTCAATGCAGCTACCAAATGTGAAGTTGTCGCTGGCTTGACATCACGTATGACTGCAGTTCATGAGCCTGTTTTTGATGGAGCAGAGTAAGTACGACTTGCTGCTGTTGCTCACTCAAGTGATCTGTAGACTGTTGATCTTCAGTGTTATTTTTCAGCAGACATCGAACATGTTTTTAGCAAACTCGTTGATGTTGATCTTGTGAAAATTGTACCATTCTTTGAAGATCGCTAGGATTTTGAGAATCGAACAATAATATTTTTTTGTTGTTGGAAGAACTCAGTTTTGGCCTGGATCTGTTCCCAGATCGGTGTCACTTTTTTCTCCACGTGGCAATCTGTAGCCACTGCCCTGACGATGTTTGTGAGGTTGGGTGTGTTGCAGTTTGTTTTCCCATGTATGTCTGTAACTAGCATTTGATGTGTTCTTGCAGTACAACATTATGTTTGCAAGGTCATTTTCTTGATGAAGTCATATTTTTGTCCTCTAACTGTTGTTTTTCTGTCTTCCATGCCTTTGTCGTCAGAAGACAGTGTGTCTGTTTGATGTATTTGTTTGTCTGTGAGTGCCTGTAACATCTGTTTCTGTCCTGGTGTCTGTATGTTATCAGCAGCAACCATGTACCTGGTGTTTGGGTCCTCCGTTAGGTATCTGCAGAGACCGTACAGGTTGTAGACCTTCTGCACCAACATGTTGTAGGGTAGGCTGCCACGAGTCTTGAGTAGTCTTTTTAGTATATTAAAACTGTGTTGGCTTGTCAGATGATAGCTGTGCCATATCAACATGTGGAAGTGATCAACATCCGAGCAGTTTTTGAGTTTGCTTGACCCTGCCCTGTGGTACACAACAATGTTCGGACTGTTCTTGAGTACATTTATCAAATATTGTGTCTGTTCTGTTTGCTTGCCGTGGATGCATTGTTTTGCTGGAAGAAGTGTGTTGTTGGCTGGGACGTCGATGGAAAATTCTACTGGCGCCTCCCACCTGCATATCCAAGTGTAGCATACCAGCTTTTTTCCATCGACGTCTTTGTCCTTGAATATTACTTTGTTGAATGCCTCTCTCTGTTTGACGTTCTTCGAATTGGCAATGGTCTTGGTCTCCATCGTAACCAGTTTCTTTTTTTGGTCCTTAGTTTGGTGTCGCTGCAATGGCTTGGTTCTTCTGCTGCTGCTGGTGCCGAAACTGATTTGAATCGGCGACTGTTACCATTTTCTGTTAGAGAACTCTTCTGGACGTCTCCCTCCCCATTGGCTGTTGAAAATAAAAAAAGAAAAGATTTTGATTTTTGTTGTAATTAGCAGTAAATCACTTGTGAGAGCGTTGAACTGCAAGGTTAACTTGGAATAATTTCTCTGTTGGATTTCACCCGGCACAAGGCCACTTCTGAAAGGGACTTTCTACCCAAATCCTTACAAACCACCATTATTTTTATAAGTATTGAAAATCCAAGATTAAATCAGTAATGAGAAAGTGAAATGAAGTTGACAAAACATTAATTTGTACCGATACAGCCTATTAACAAATATTTAACAAGAATACATGATAAACATAGATGTTGAATAATATGTGAAATTGGTTGTTTGAAATTGTCTCCAATTGTCTGTGTGAAAATTACTGTTACGGATTTTAACGTAAGTTTGAATGTTCATTATTGTTGAAAGAATTCACACAGTGTTAAAAGAATTATGTATGCAAATGTTGCTGAGAGTAATTGTTCAAGTATGAGAGTTCATGAATAATATTCATGGTGTCATTTATGCAAAAGATAGAATTTGTATATGAGAATGAGTTGGGCATTTAGTCTTGAAGAGTTTTGACTTGGCGTGTACCGGGAGATTGCCAGTGCCAACTGTAATATTTTGAGAGATTTATGCACATGTTAGTTAAACAAATAAATGGCATCTAATTGCGTCCTGCAATTAGTGCGGGTGTGTGAGAGAATTAGATGAGATTGAGGAACGTGACCCCACGATAGCATGGTGTTTGGTACTAGAACTGGAACTGCTGTGTGTAGCATGTGTGTCCCTGTTATTTATATATCCTGGGAAATAGCGGGAAAGAATAAGGATATCACATGATTGTTGTGTGTGTGTATGTATATGTGTGAATGCAGCTGTGGATGAAGTGTATGGAAATACACGTGATACCACACACTTGTTATGATGCATCATGGAAGTATTCTTTGTTTATTTAATTATTTTTTATGATCTAAGTTTTCCTTTCTTTATTGTTAATTATCACTCTTATATATATATTTTAAAGTAATTTTATTACTTAACTTTTAATTTTTCTTTTATTATTAATTATTAATTATTTTGATTTCATATGCCTACATAGTCTAGTACTAAGGTTTAGAGGTTATTTAGTGATTTATTTGTTGCTATCATTACAGCAGTTTAACAAATAAAAAACACATCACTTGCATATTTCCAACAGCAATAACAAGAAAAATGGACAGTACATGAAACTATAAGAGAAAATATGATATAATTAAAATGTTGACTTTCCATATTAACTTACAAAAAAGGTTAGGAAGGAAACACCTATAAATACTGAAAACAGTGACAAAAGTTAGTGGACTTCATAAGTTTACTTTTCTGAAAAAATATTTTAAGAAACATATTTTATAAATTTAAACTGACAGCAATGCTGTTTGATCAATGAAAGCCAAATGTATGGAAACAGCTAACCTTACCATTAATATAATCATAGTACCTATAAAAAAGGTGGGCTTTAGCTGCTGTGAGGATTAGTATGAATAGTACCAAAAAATTAGTTCCTTCACTGCTTTCCTTTTTGAGATGCCTTAGGCATCAGAGATTGATCCTTACCTATTCTCCTTAACTGCAATAGGGAAGATGTAGCCTGTGAAGATGGCCTTTGAGAATTGAACTTTAATTAATTTTTCTCTTGGGCAAAAAAGCTTTAAAAAGATGGCCTGACCAAAAACTATTTCCAAAACAAATCCTGATGTTTGGTTAAATTTTGGAAAATGAGTTGAACTCACAACTTCTTAACACTTCCTGGTATAACACTTCATATCTATCTATCTATCTATCTATCTATCTATCTATCTATCTATCTAGATCATATTTCTAACATTTATGTATGTTAATGTGGCTCATGACTGAAATGGTAGTGGCAGAAGGTTTGTTGCAGAGTTTTGCGTGATATTTATTATTTTGCTTTTATCAGAAGGAATTGAATTAGAGAAGATTGTGTGTGAAATAAACTCCACGAACAAAATTTATTTTGCATGAGTAGGAAGAATTTTCTGAATAAAATCACTGACAAGATGAATTATAAATCCACAATTTATAGATACAAAATATATTATACAAATTTGTGTGTAAAGAATGAATGTACAGAATTTTTATGTGCAAATTTAGAGGTCAAGTTTCATTATTAACAATGGTGAAATGTTCAATGTTCATGTATCAAATTAAGCCTGAAATTAATGTTTTAAAATGTTTTTTAAATAATGTTTTAAAAAAGGTGTTATGCAAAAATGTTAGAAAACAAGAATTCTCTACCTTTAAGCTTTATTGCAGTTTGAAATTGTATTTTTAAATTATATTTGCTGACTTGTTTTCTGATGAATTTGATAATACTTTGCTTTGTACTAAAATTGATGGAGTTGTCTTGTAGAAGTTTTTTCTTCCTAGTAAAGTGGAATTTTAATTGGTAGATTTTGGAATTATCTTCAATTTGTTTGATGCTGTTTGTTTGATGAGTGAGAAGTTTTAATTCTTTATATTAGTGACTGTAGAAATTGGTGCTTTTGATGTGTTTCAGTTTGCAGAAAATTTTTCTGTTATGTCAGAATTTCAGTTCTTTTAAAGCTTGTTGCTGGTTCAATCTAGCTGGTTGCACTGTCTTTTTTCACTGGTGAATTTTAGGCACACTTTTGCTGATATACTTAGTTTGTCACATGCTGTAACTGGAGGATTTTTGGTGGGGAATTTCAAATTCCTGGAACATTGAATTTCTAGAATGGTGTGATCGCCAACTGACCAATCAGTGATTGCTACTAAGATTTAATAGGCTCCCTATTCACCTAGAAACAGGTTTTAATACACTTGACACTACTGAAATAATCAAATTTTTAATTTTTAATATTTTTTTTATCTTCAACCATCTTTTGAATTCAGGATGAGCTGTAACAGGCTGGTCAACTCTGATTAGCCTGCACCTAGCTAATTCACCTCATGACCCAGTTATTCTAAGAATTATCTCAATCACCACAAGAACCTATCTTTCTCCATTCGATCCAACATCTACCATAATACCACATATTTGCCAGGGCCTACTAAAAAAAACCCATTATGTAATGTTTTTTTTGTTATTAAATCCTATTTTTGCAATGTTTAAGGCAGGCTGGAAAAAGAGACAGGGGAAAGCAACGGATAACATATTTGAAGGACCTAATCAGATGGATGACAGAACGAGGATTGCATGGTGTAACAGGAGAAGGCGTGCAAAGAGCCACCAGAGATAGGGAGATGTGAAAAGCCATGATCGCCTACGTCCTGAAGGGACAGGGCACATAGAAGAAGAATAAAACGATGGGAAAATTAAATTGAAATTGTAATTAAAAACAAAATGAAAACATAAAATATATTTTTAATAAAGGGATCAAAGTAGATTATTTTATTCCATTATTCTGTTGTTGTTTTTTGCTTGCTTCTTTAAGTTTGTCCCTTTTTAAATTAAAAAAGTTCAATGTTTCTCTCCCCTTTTATCTACGCCATCAAGACGATTTTCATGGAAGAATGCTTAATCTTCTGCCTCAGTGTTGTACGAAAACTGTCACTAAAAGTCCAAAGCAAAGTCCAAAATCTTCCCGAAAATCCGAGGGAAACACTCAAGGTGTAAGTAAAAAAGACATGGATTTATAAGAACGGTATAATTGTTGAATTTTATTTTTAATGATGCTTTCGTTCAACAAGTGACGAATTTTATTTTAATTTTTTTCTCTTTTTAATTCAATTACATTACAAAATTCTTTTAAATTTGAAAAAAAAAATTAAATAAAACGTTTCTTTTTTCATTATTTCTTAGATTTAAGGTTTTATTTAGAGAGCGTATTTATTTTCAATTTTTAATAGAATTGGCGCATTAGTGAAAAGAATATTTTCGATGTTTTAAATTTGAATTTTTATTCAATATGATATTGCATTTTATTTTAACGCATACCAAAACAAATATAAACGATTGCCACTGTTATTTTATTTGTATTTTTTGCACGTTTTAAATGCAAATAATGAAATGGTTGATAGAAAAAGGCTCTTCTTGAGATTTGTCTCTTTCAATTTCAAATGTCTCTATTTTAAAGTTCTTCATTCTTCATGAATGAATTCATGTTTTAAGATTTCTTTCAATTTTAGTTTTGTAGTTTTTACCATTAATTTAAGAATTTAATGTCAATAAATATTAATCAAACTATTTTCAATTAAAATCCACAACTTCGTTTCCATTTTTTTGACTTGTTGAACTAAAAATGTCCGCAGTTGTCTTTTATAATTTTTCTTTTCATTTGTTAAAAATATATTTTGATTAAAATTTAAAAATCCTTCAACGATTGTTAGAAAAAACATAAAATTATTATTGGTTCCCAAAATACTTTATTAAATTCTTTATTATTCTTTATTATTTGAATTCAAGTAAAAAAAGAAAATGTCAAACAAAAGTTTTAAATTTCGACCAAACGACTTTTTTTTTTTTTTTTTTTTTTTTATTGACTGAAAAAAAATTAGAATCGTTAAAAAATTTTAAAATAAAAATAAACCTGATGTTTTTTTTATGGAAGAAATATGAAGGAAAACTTTCAACAAAATTTGCTAATAAATAATTAATGATTTAAAATTTAAATTTAAATTTCTTTTTAAAAATTATTTTTTACGCTAAATTTTTATAAAATTTTATATAAAATTAAAAATTTACACATCAATTGAATTGAAAAGTAAACAATGATAAATAATAAAACATTAACAAGTTGTTAAGCTAATTTTCATTTTAAATTTAATTTTTAAAATTTTAATTTTCGATTTCAATAGATTTTTCTTTTCATTTAATGTTCCGGTAATATTTTTTTCTATGTTAACGATCAGCGGCATAATCGATGTTTTCGATATGACAAAAATATTTCCATCGCAATACGTGTGTAAAAATACAATCAGAAAATTATATTTTAAGTTTTTGAATTTTTATTTTCAAAATCAATTTACTCTACACAGCAGGTTAAAGGACATTATCATGATATTAATTCTAAAATTGGTTTATGGCATCGGTTTTATGTTGCGTGCATATTTCATGTGTAGTCAAAGACAAAAATTTCCCAGTTTCTTCAACCAGTGTCAAAAAAAAATACCTCCACTTTTTTGTTTAATGAGAGAAGTGCTGCAGCCGAGTTGAAATCGCCAGAACCAGGCTTGCTTCTTTGATGCCATGGCCTAAATTTGCCTGAGGAGAGGAACAATGTCAATCTGATGGCCAGGGAAGAGAGTTTCTTTTTCTCTGTGTAATGTCCTTTCAGAACGTTGGCGATCATGGTTCTCCACAATTTCCTCTCCTTTGAAGTGCTTAGTAAATTCTGACTTTAAAGTTTGAACCCTGTTCTGACATCCACTAGCTTGTTAGGTAAGTTATGCAATGTTTACCTCTTACCCTCTTGCCTTCAATATGTCCTGTAGATGTCAAATTTTCCTAGGCCTTTTTCTTCATTATGTGCCTTAGAAATTTCAACTATATCTTTCTAATGTTAAGTATAAGTATCCTTTTTGTTTCCATTTTCTCTAAAACTTAATTTTGCTCTTATATTCAGTCCATTGTATCCTCAGCATCCTTCTGTTGTTACATTTCTACATTTCTGTTGCTTTAAGTCTCTTCATCTGTGATGAAAATTTCCAGCATTCACTGTCATGTAGAAAAACTGATCATACATAACAGTTTAGTACTCTTTTCTTTGTTTCTAACAATATTTTCCTATTTCTAAAAAACTTTGCTTAGCTTTTGAAAGGCATTTTTCAGTATCCCAATTGGTGGATTTTGGTGTTGTAATTTTCTTCCTCTGTTAAAACACTTCCCAGATATTTAAATTTTTGTACTTGTTTCATTTTGTTATTTGCATGTTAGACTGTTCCTTTTGCTGACAACCATGCATTCTATCTTCTTGCAATTGATGTTTAGTCCTTTCTTCTCACTTTCCTTTGTTACCTTATGTAGAAGTTTTCGTAGTTTCCCTTCAACATCTGCTATCAACTCTGTGTCATCTGTATGTTTTATGCTGTTAATATTGTGGTTGCCAATAATGAATCCTGGTAGAACTTGTAATTCTCTTAGAATTGCCTCACTATAGGTGAATAAGTTCAGTGAGAAAACATCTTTGTCTTACACCTCTAAGTGACAGAAAATGTGACAAAGAAATCCCAAGGACCATTGGAATAGCAAATGATACCTTCTAAAAGGAACATAAACATATTGTTAGAAACAAAGAAGAGAGCTGAATTACGATGTAATATCAGTCCTTGTTTAGTTTAATTTAACACAAGGACATGCTTAGGCATGTTTTTTTTTAACCGTATCACCCCAAGCAAGGCGGTAATGCCACTGATGTGCAGGGGGCTACGTAATAGTGAAAAGATTGGAAAAGAGAAAGCCGGAAACCACAGCCTAAACAGGGAACAAGGGATGAGCCTCTTAACCTGTTCAATAGACGTGGGTGGAGTGTGAACTGGGCGATAGATAGATCTATCTACTCCAATTGAAAAAAAAAAAACAAAGTGAGAAAATTTGAAAATGAGGATCAAACTCACTGGCTAATTTTTCCATAAAATGGGCTTATTAATGACCATGCGAGCATAATAAGAAAATCAACTTTAAGTTTATCACAAGCATAAGGTCACAATAATGGAGTTCTGGTGTGCATCAAATATCACCTCATATCATTTATCTTGTAACCCATTATAGTCATAAGGCACAGCATGTACTGCAGCCATAACAACATTGGTGTGTCTAAGGCAAGATAACTAGATAGAATCCATCCTACTATATCACATTGAATGCTGGACAATTTTCTCACAGAGAGAAAACTTGAGGCAAATGAGAACAAAAATGACAGTTATGCTTAGAATAAAAACGAAATAGTCGAAATATTTGAGAACATGATAAGGAAAGAGGGCTTAGAGAATTTGATATGCACAGGACGTAGCGAAAGCAAGAGATACAAAGCGAAATCTATCTAACAATCTTATGTAAAAAAGGTCACTTGGAAATTCATTCCCGGATGTGATTCTGTTGTTTCCATTGGATGACGGACAAACTTTGCGTCAGCTCACGAAAAGTGTCCGTAAAATAATTTGTTTCTGATAATTAAAGATTATTTGAATTTTGTTTTAGATGTTTCCTAGTTTTCTATTAGCCGAAAAATAATTCACATTGAGGTGTGATATTTCACAAGTTTTGTTTCTGGATTTGCTTTTGTGTGTGTGCTAAGCAAAATTTTATAAATTCAAGTCTTTTTTAATTTCTAACAAAATCAACGAGTCAATGCTTAGCATTTGAATTTTAAAGGTAGATCTTGTTTTGTTCACTACTATATACATCATATACTTGAGAACATTAGTCCAAATGTAAATAGTATAAATAACAAATAAAATGCTAACTGTGAGGTAAGAAGCATTTACATTTAGGGTCAACTTTGTTCTTTAGTTAAATTTAGTCTTCATATCAATTTTCATGGACTCATTTTGAAAAAACAAATGTTATTTTTTCGTTTTTTTTTTTCTTATTAGGATTTTAAATGATTTGGCTGAAGGTATCTTGTGGATTTGACAAATAACTCTAATCTTTCCTCTGTACTTAGAACAAAACAAGCTATTGTAATAATTTCAGAACACTTGAGCCATTGTTCAAATTATCTAGATACTTCTAACTCTGGCCTTTCAGTCTTGTTTTCTTCTACCTCTTTTTGGCAAAAAAAAAGAGGCTCTGATTAACTCGAAATTGTTTACTTTTTAATTGCCATTGTTCCCAGGTCCATCCTGACCTGGGGAGTAGTAGCACTTGTTAGTAAACCCTCAAACAAAAATCAATAGTACATTCTTATAGCAAAATTACCAGCAATGCTTTCTTTTCTTTTCTTTTTTTATACTCATTTAGCCCCAAGCAAAGCAGTACTGCCACTGGTGTGCAGGGGATTACAGTAAAAGAAAAGGGATAAAAAAGGAACAAGTTAGAGGGAATCTCAAAGAAAGGATAAGAGAAAGATGGGAATCAAGGAGATGAAAGATGGTGTTGACATTGCCTTTAAACTTTTTGAGATTTAGCTATCAGGAAAGCAAGTACATGGAAGGAAGTTCCGCAGGCAGGAAGTGCGAGAAAAGAAACTTCTAGAGTAGGAGTGACTGCTATATTTGACTATTTTGATGGTAAAAGTGTGGGAACTAATTGCCAGTCTAGTAGTATGAGTAAAATCATGTAGTCATGGCATCTATGGAATTACCAGCAATACATTTTATGATCTACAAATTATGTATTTAAAAAACATACCTTTTTATCCTAAAAGTATAAAATTACATACAAGATATTTAGATTTTGGTATTAGAGGTTGATATGCCACTAAACAAAATCAACCAACCAACTGAATTGGTTAAACATCTCACCACAGGATCTTTCTTCAAATAAGCAATATGGCTTTCACTTCTTTAGATCAACAGCTGATGTGTTAATGATTATTGTAGAAAAAATTTATCAAGCTAAGGCTGTTGCTTTGGATATCTTGAAGGCATTTAATAGGGTTTGGCATGCTAGTCTTTTTCACAAGTTGAAAAGACATGGTATTTTTTTTAACTGATTCTTATTAAATTGCAAAATGAAAGTTGTCTTGAATGGCCACTCTTCTAGAGCTTTTTGCATAAATCTAGGTGTTCTCTAGGGCTCTATTCTTGGACCAACGTTGTTTCTAATTTTAATAAATGACCTTCCTGATGGCATCAGTTCTCAACTCAGTATCTATACTGATGACACAACTATTTACTCCTGTCTTAATAGTAAGTCTGATTGATTTGATATGGTCAAATTAGCAACTCATCTCAAAATGTCTGACAATTTGTTGTTAAATGGAGCAAGGAGTTGCTTGTTAATTTAAACACCTCAAAAACAAAACTGTTCTCTTTTAATCATCTAATAGAACCATTTTTACCAACCATCAGCATGGCGAATTCTAACTGCCAGGAGAGTGACTCGTTGTGCCTTCTTAGACTAACGTTTTCAGCTGACATGTTGGAAAGAGTCTATTGAATTAGTTGCTAAGTCTGCAGTAAAGAAAGTTGGCTCACTATGTCATGCAAGACAATTTTTCTCTCTGGTTTCTATCTTACATTTATTTATAAGTCTATCATTTGTCCTTGCTTTGAATATTGCTGCCACATTTGAGAATCATGGTAAAGTCTAAAGAATCTGCAATGTTATTGATCCTGACCTGGTATCTCAGCTTCAGTCTCTTTCCCACCATCGTAACAGAGTTTCTCGGTATCTTTTCTATAAATACTTTCATATTACTTGTTCTGATGGACTTTCCTCTGTAATATCTAGATTTTATGAATTTAAGTCCAGTACTAAATGCAGTATCATTTGTTATCTTCTGTCTCCTCAATTCCTTTATTGTCCTCTCTCTTGAATGATATTTTTTATCAGAGTCTTTCATATACAGTAATCTCTTGTGCCTTCGTGATTTTAAATCTTAACCTCTTCAAGTCAAGGCACCTAGCCTTTATTTATCTATTGAAGTGCAGATTAGTGGCAAGGTCTCAGCATTTTACAGTTGAAATGGTTAGATTTAACTGTAAATTCTATGCTAACTGTTTCCTCTATTGCATTTCTCACTTGTGGAACTCTCTTCTGGCTTCTTGCTTCTCAATCAACTCAAAAATTTAAATGCAATGTCAATTGGTATCTTATATCTTAATTCTTATTCTTTTATTGTCCTCTCTCCTTAATAGTTTTTTCATATTCTCTAACACTCAGTAACCCCTTGTATCCTAGTGGCTTTACTGCCTTGCTTGGGGTGAAATGATAAAAAAATCATCTACCAACCATCATCCTTTGATAGACATGATAGGGTCATCATGTACTATGTGGTATGGTCTTTTTCTTTTGCCACAGGTAGTGGGTATCTATACTGGACATGCCTCTTATTTTTGTACTTTTTAGTTCTCTTCAGTACTAATATCATCAGTATTTCAATAAACCTAAGTAGAGCTATGCACCTTTAAGAATTAGGATCTTGACAAGCTGGGACTATCCAGAGATTTTAGCAAATATACAGTTGTGGTGCAGTGGATATCGGCTCGGAACGAGAAATCAGGGAGCCAAGTTTGAATTTCAGTTGAATTCCTTGCATTCACTTACGCAAAAATGCCCTTGGGAAAGGTATTAATCCGTCATCACTTCCATCCAGTTATGGGTTAAATAACAGGACAGATTGGGTTCTATAGCCTTGGCTGGCAACCAGTTTACTGCAGAAAGCAATGGCAATCTACTGCAGGATAATCTTCTGCCCAGTCAGTCATGTCTCTTTCGAGACATGATCGCCCAAGCGTGTATCATGTATGGCACTTAACTGACTGACAGTTTAGATGATTAGGGCTTATTAAGTAATTTTGTGATATCTGGAGTCTGAGCAGAGGCTTGGGGTATTGTTATTATTTGGGTTGGGGAGAAACTCACATTATATTAAAGATATTTTTTTAGTATATAAGACTGTCTTTGTTGGGTAATAAAATAAGCTCATCATTGTAATTATCCATTCTCGGTAAATTTTTGATTTAGTCCCTGAAGGCCTTTACCCCTTCAAATTTTTCCAAAACATCCTTATTTCTGTGCAAATGTATATGCTGAACTCAAATTGATAATTATTTATTGAAGAAACCTACCTTTATTGATGTTAACAACCAGAAAAAATCGAACTTCTTATTGCTCTTTATCTCACCCCTAACCACCATACTCATATCTATTTAGTGCTGAATGACTTTAGACGTAGGATGCTTATTTTGGCCTATTTACTTCCTTTGTGCAATTAATATGTGATTTGTTTTGTTTCGGAACTCAATTTCTGCTGAAAGTTGTGTGTATTTGCATGTTTTTTTTTCTCCTTTTTTTGGGGGTATAGAATTTTTTTTTAAGAAAGTTAACTTTCAAATATATGAAAATAAGTGTAGTTTAATTAACCTTGAAATACATTATGTGTATTTGTATGTTTTTTCCTTTTTTTTTAATTTCAGAAGAAAGTTAACTTTTAAATATATGAAAATAAGTGATAACTATAGTTTTACTTAACCTTCAAATATATGAAAATATATTTTCGTTTTTTTTTCCTTTTTTTTATGAAAATAAGTGATAAGTGTAGTTTTATTTAATTTTTTCCGACAAAAGTTAACTTTCAATATATGAAAATGTAGAACTTTTTTAAAAAAGTAAACTTTCAAATATATGAAAATAAGTGACGAGTGTAGTTTAACTAACCTTCAAATATATAAGTAATACAAAAAAAAGGAAAAGAAAATATATGCAATAACCCTAACCCGAACTCAAACCCCTAACCCTAACACAAATATCACTTATTTTCATAAGTTTGAAAGTTAACTTTCTTCTCAAATTAAGTACGTGCAACTTTCTAAAATTCATTATCAAAAAAAAGGAAAAAAAAAAAACTCGCAATAACTCTCACCCTAATCCTAAATTTCTATTTGAAAGTTAACTTTCTTAAAAAAAATTCTACAGCCCAAAGAAAGGAGAAGAAAAAAACGCAAATACATGCAACTTTCAGCGGAAATTGAGTTTTGAAACAAAACAAACCATGTGGTAATTGCACAAAGGAAGTAAATAGGCTGAAATAAGCATCCTATGCCTAAAGTCATTCAGCACTGAATTAGATATGAGAATGGTGGTTAGAGGTGAGATAAAGAGCTAGAAGAAGTTTGATTTTTTTTTCTGGTCATTAACATCAATAAAGGTAGGTTTCTTCAATAAACAATTATCAATTTGAGTTCAGCATATACATTTGCACGGAAATAAGGATGTTTTGGAAAACTTTGAAGGGGTAAAGGCCTTTGGGGACTAAATAAAAAATTTGCCCTATTCTCTTAGCTTATTGCCTCTAGTGGAGTATTATAGGTCATTGACAAACCCCTCACCATTGCACTCTGTTCTGGGCTGGTTCATTGTCGATGCTTCCATAACTTGTCTTTTTTACAGGTAGGGGTGTTAACCCTACACAAAACCCTTTATCCTCCGGGCAATATGGCCAACTTCCATGCTGGTTTTGGATTTAGAGTTTTTTCCTTCACCTAGACTGGTTGTTACCAGTTTGTTCTATTTGCCCATATCTGGGGGAAGAAGAGATAGATTCATAACTTTTGCCAAGGATATCAGCACGTAAGTGAATGTAATGAACTCGACTAGAATTCAAACTTGGCTCTCTCATTCCTCAGTCTTGAGTCGCTATCCATTACTCCACCATGCCTCCATGGTAATTATGTCTTACAATAAATATAATATTTTTTTCAGTGATAAATCTTAGTCTAATAAAACTTCATAGTTTTCTACTTGGTATTGAGCCTGTCGTGTGCGTTAGATCTTGTCCGTCTAGGCCTGGCGCACTGTCACCAGCTTCCGTGGTTCGCTGCTGCTGCTGCTGCTGCTGCTGCATGTCGTCCGCCGTTTTGCCATTAGCTGTTGCCATTGCCGCCGCCGATGCGAGCTGACAATGCCTACGACTACAATGACGCTGCCACACGCCGACTTCGCTACAGCGAAGCAGAGTCGAATACAAACAACAAAGGATGTGCGTACAGTGGTACAGTGGATATCGGCTCGGAACGAGAAATTGGGGAGCTGAGTTTGAATTCCAGTTGAATTCATTGCATTCACTTACACGCAAATACCCTTGGGAAAGGTATTAATCCGGCTCTTCCTTCCAGTTATGGGTTAAATAACAGGACAGATTGGGTTCTATAGCCTTGGTCGGCAACCAGTCTACCGCAGAAAGCAATGGCAACCTACTGCGAGATAATATTCTGCCCAGTCAGTCATGTCTCTTTCGAGACATGATCGCCCAAGCGTGTTTCACGTATGACACTTAACTGACTGACTGTTACTATATTACACTTCATTTTATTTATTTATTTTTAAAATGTGACTTACACAATGCAAGTCAGCTAATGTATCATACTTGAGATAAATAAATTTGCCACATGGGGAGGCTTGAGAATATTTACCACATTTTTTTTTTCCATCTAATTTCATACTAAAATTTGGGTTCATCCAGTATACTGCTTGTCTTGTTTTTGGCAACTAAGAATATGCTAACTGTATCCTCTGTCGGGGAGTGAAACCCTCTCTTCAAAGGAACAAACTTCTGGTTGGAGATGTAAAGATTTGGAAATAAACTGAACCTATGTCTACCTTTTGACTGAGGTGTTTTTTAAACCAAACTTTTTTTACTGTAGGGTATGAGCTGGACCTATATCTACTTTTGGCTTTGGTGTAAATTGAAACTTTTTAACTATAGGGTATAAACTGAACGTATGTTTGGCTTTTGACTGATCTGTAAACCAAACCTTTTTGACTGTAAGATAAAAACAGGATGTATTTCTACTTTTTGACTTAGGTGTAAACAGAATCTTTTTAACTGAAGGATATGAACTGGACCCATCTCTGGTTTCAATTGAGTGGAAAATACACATATTTATCA
The DNA here is from genome assembly GCA_037127315.1 of Ascarosepion bandense. Lineage (NCBI taxonomy): Eukaryota > Metazoa > Mollusca > Cephalopoda > Sepiida > Sepiidae > Ascarosepion > Ascarosepion bandense. Next base: position 220,437 of record JBBBDQ010028395.1, on the reverse strand, counting down.
ATCTATCTATTAATTCTCTGTGTTTGTCTTATAAGAGTTAGATTTGACATTAAATAATGCTACAAGGGTTGATATGTTATTAACTTCACCTACCAAACTAACAAATAAGTTTCAAAATGCTAAAAGATTAAAATACCAAAAAATTATAAGCACAAGTACATTTCATTCTTTCATACATGTTGCAATGAATTCAGGTAGATAAACATATTTTTGATGTAAAAGGCAAAGAGATGTAATTTAACTGAACAATCATTGCTACAGTTAGAAAAATGTGATACTGTAGATTTTTCTATGTCAAGACTATTCCAGCATTATATTATTTACATTCAGACATCAGTGTCATGTGAAAACAAAAACAGAACTGTCAACATCTGACAAGGATGGTAAGCACAGCATTAGTCTATCTATAAAGAGACAAGTATAAGCATGGCCTGTGGCTACTTAAAAGAGTCAAGTATAAGCATGGTTTGTGTCTACCTATGAGAGTCAACTATAATGCAAAAACTGTCTCTACTTATGAGTCAAGTATAAGTACAGCCAGGGTTTACCGATGAGAGTCAATAATAAGTATAGCCTGTGTACTGTTTATAGTGAAGTATAAGCATAGTCTGTGTCTACCTATGAGAGTTAAATTTAAGGAAGAAACATGTCTACTTTTGAGTCAAGTATAAGCAAAGCCTGTGTATACATTTGAGTCAAGTATAAGCAAAGCCTGTGTATACATTTGAGTCAAGTATAAGCAAAGCCTGTGTATACATTTGAGTCAAGTATAAGTAAAGCCTGTGTATACATTTGAGTCAAGTATAGGTAAGGCCTGTGTCTACTTTTGAGTCAAGTATAAGTAAGGCCTGTGTCTACTTTTGAGTCAAGTATAAGTAAGGCCTGTGTCTACTTTTGAGTCAAGTATAAGTAAGGCCTGTGTCTACTTTTGAGTCAAGTATAAGTGAGTTTACTACTGGCAGGCAAAGTGTTACGAAGAGGAAGGAAGGTGTCAAATATCTTTACCCAGTTAAGATAGCAAAGAAGTTTAAGTGTTATACTTTTCTGAAATCCTCTAATGTCTATATAAAGAATAATTATTAGTTTGATCAATGAAAGAGTCAAAAATATCTATTTACCCATGTAGTTCCATGAGATCTTCTTTCAGGTTTTAGTTGGTCGGCAACTTTTCTTAGAGATTCTTTCAGCTGGATGCACAGATCCACAAATCAGGCCGGAGTTGATAATGTCAGCAAATCCTGTTAACAACTGATTATTCTCTTCCCAAAACCTATTTTTATAGGGGCTAACACCTAATTTGCATATTCTAGAATCCTTTAGAATTTTCTAGATTTTACTTGAATTTTCTTGGACATTCTAGCATCTTCCAAACGTTCTATTTCTAATTTTCTTATTTTTATGACTACTTCATGAATTAGAACTTTTTTGTAATAACAAGTAGAACTCAAATGAATCCCTTATTACAACTTTTTATATATTATTAATATTATTTTTATATATAAATGCATCCTCGTAACACTTATGCCTACCTATGAGTCAAGGCCTTTTTCTATCAGAGTCAGGTATAAACATGGCCTATGTCTACTTATGAGAGGTATAATTATATCCTGTATTTATCTATGAGAGTCAAGTATAAGCATGGTTGGTCTAACCCTGAGTAGGTATCCCAAACTGCTGTAGTTTACTCTGAGAATATATCAATATAGTGAAATTTCTTTCAATTTTAACATGCTGATCTCAAATTTATTACTTAGACAATTTTGATAAAATTAGTGTGTAAAAACAATTGAATCTTTTCTCTTTATCAGAATAGAATTATTTCTCATGTGTGATGATTTGTTATTCTATGTTTCTTTAAATTATATCACTTTTTCAACAATGGGCACATTTTTCCTGCATTTTCAAATCTGACAATTTTATAGTGGTATTTTAAGTATAAGTATGACTTGCTTATAAGAGTCAAGTATAAGCATGGTCTGTGTGTATGTTTGAATCAATGTGTCTACCACCTATGAGTGTCCAATATAAGCAAGGCCTGTGTCTACCTACAAAAGCCAAGTATAAGCATGGCTTATTGTTACATGTTAAGTGTAACAAAAGAAAAAAAAATTTGTTTAACCAAAACTCAGAGATAAATCAAAAACAAATATTTAATTTACCAAAACATTAAATAAAAATATTCACAAATATTCAGTTTTTGCATTCAAAAAGAAAAACAGAGTTTACTACTGGCAGGCAAAGTGTTACGAAGGGGAAGGAAGGTGTCAAATATCTTTACCCAGTTAAGATAGCAAAGAAGTTTAAGTGTTATACTTTTCTGAAATCCTCAAATGTGTATATAAAGAATAATTATTAGTTTGATCAATGAAAGAGTCAAAAATATCTATTTACCCATATAGTTCCATGAGGTCCTCTTTCAGGTTTTAGTTGGTCGGCAACTTTTCTTAGAGATTCTTTCAGCTGGATGCACAGATCCACAAATCAGGCCGGAGTTGATAATGTCAGCAAATCCTGTTAACAACTGACTACTCTCTTCCCAAAACCTATTTTTATAGGGGCTAACTTGCTGCGCACAGAGTTGTATTTTCCTATGCATATTAAAATTGTTTCATTTTAAAGAAAAAATGAAAAATGATGCTCATCAATTTAGTCAGCTTAAGATAATTTTGAAATTGTCTTTCACAAAAAATTGAAGTTGTAGACTTTAGTGGATGAAATACTGAAGTAATATCCACATATGGATTTTGTTGGATCATTAAATAGTTCACACTATTTAATTGTGATTGACAGCTTAAAAAATGTCCCAAGATATTAAAATGTAAATGACCTACTACTGCAATAACAATTAAATTCTTACACAAACTTTTTGCAAGGCTTGGAGTACCTGACAGTGTGTTATCCAATAATGCATTTAGTCAGTTTAAAAATTTCTGCAAAATCTACACAGTTGAACACTTTACAAAACCAGTTTATCATCTGAAATTGAATGGTCAAGAATGATCAACAATTTACTGCCTGGGGATAAAAAGAAAAGTTGACAATTTGAAACTACTAGATTATTTAAGATTGGTAATAAAATCTTTAAAAAATTTGAGGCTAAGAAGGAAAAATTATTCAATGCCTTGGTAGTATGATGTACATTGTCAAAGTTGGACGATTTTGTCATAAAAAAACATAAATCCATTAAGGTCTAAATATACACAGAATAAGCAACCAATATGATTTAATCAATTAATGAAAATACTTCACAATACCTTTGAAGTACCTATTTGTTGTGGGATTTCCCCCTTTTGCATATTATAATGGACTCGACTGTACATATAATCCTGCCATATAGAGAACAGCAGTTAGTGAAAGATCTGGATTCTCATTTGTAGTTGCAGTTTACAGTGGAGAGTAATTCTTAGAGATCTGTTACAGTTATCGAAGAGTTTCGACAGATATTGAAGTTAACCAGAAACCAGACTAGCTCTGAGCTCCACTCAGCTAGAATAACTTACCCAGACATACTATTTCACTTCAAGATTTGTACATATTTATTTCTACTAATAGTATTCCTGAATTGACTAGCCTGCATTCCAGTTTGTATATTACATCCAATATAACCTAATTTCTATCTCCATACCGGTTTTTGTTGTTCATTATTTTGGTGGTTCCTCCTCTGTAATCCACAGCACTATTTCTGCAACAAATATTTGAAAACTACACCAAGGAAAGTAAAAGTGTAATCTGACTGAAATGTTGGAAGTTGGCCCATGTCAGAAAAAGTATCAACTAAAAAAAGTGCATATCTAAAAAGGTGGAGAGTGTTGTGGAGATAAACACACCTCTCTAAAATAGGATTTGGGACTCAGATAAATACTGACATTGAGAATTGACAGGACAAAGAGAGAATTAGTGTGAGTGAGCCAGAAGTGCACTTTATATCCTGACTACAGAATTCAGCAAGACTATGTCAACTCAAAGTGACATTATATTTCATGATTGTGTTATCTTCATTCAATACAACAAAGACATAATAGTAATATACATCAATGAAACAGATCTGATTTCAAGTGGGGCTCAGTTGGTAATGTTCATTCACTTGGACATAAATACAAATTTCAATGTATCAAACTCAAGTTTTGCATGAAATGAATTCAGTATCCTCTTTTTTTGATTCATGTGCACTTTGAGTTGTATAGGTGCAGAGATATGCAATCAACTTATTATTAATGATGATACATTGATTTCAAGGAGGTTTAATCTTCAGTTTTTTAAGAGGGGAATTTCTTCTTTTATGTGCCATGTCCCTTCAGGATGTAGGTGATCATCACCTTTCACATTTTCCTGTTCCTTGTAGCTTGTAATAAGTTTTGTCTTTCTGTTATTTCTCCCAAACATTGTTGTCATCAAGCCCATTAAGTATGTCACATGCTGCTTTCCTTTGTCTTTCTTTCCCTCTATTTGCCTTGTGTGTTTCAGATTTTCCAAGATCTCCTTCCTCATTATCTGTCTCAGAAATTTCAACTGTCTTTTCCAGGTGTTAAGTATAAGTTTCCTTTTTGTTTCCATTTTCTCCAAAACCTCATTGTTGCTCACATGTTTGGCCCACAGTATCTTCCGTATCATTCTGTAGAACCACATTTCTGTTGCTTTGAGTGTTTTCTTCATCTTTGAGGAGATTGTCTAACATTTGCTGCCATACAGGAGGACAGATATCACTGTTCTGTAATCTTTTCTTTGTTTCCAACAAAATTTTCCTGTCTCTCATTGCTCTGCTTAGCTTTTAGAATGTCTTTGTCCATCCCAATACATCTTCGGATCTCAGTGTCATATTTTCTGTCCTCTGTTAGAACACTTCCCAGGTATTTATATTTCTGTACCTGCTTCAGTTATTATCCCTGACCTGTAATTAGCATTTTGGGTTCATCCTTTTGCTGATGTCCATGCATTCTCTCATCTTGTAGTTTATGTTATTCTTTTCTTCTCACTTTCCTTCACTACATACTGTAGAGTTTTTGTAGTTTCATTTCCTGTCTGTATGCAGATAGTTTGCTGCTAGTATAGATTCTTGATTATTCTAATGTCTTTCCTGAATATGTCAAGGTTGCAGAGCAGCTCTAACAAATCTTTGTGGTGTATCTTGTTGAAAGCCTTTGAAACACAGATACATATTCTTCTGCATTTGTATTGCTCTTTCTGATAAAATTCTGAGCATAAATATTATGTTCCTTGCTCCAGTGTCCTTGATGAATGCAAATTGTTCTTGTCCTATCTCTGGCCTGATTCTGTTATGTGCGCTATTCATCAGAAACTTGATGATTTAGTTTTGTTATGTGGCTCACTAGGCTGATTGTTTGGTAGAATTACATTAGTTTGTGCCTGGTTTCTTAGGGAGTGCATTGAAAACAGATATGCTTAGTTCTTCTGGTATATCACCAGTAGCAATTGTGGAAATCTGAAAGTGAGGAGTGACTGAGTGGTCAAGATTTTTCTGAGGAGAAGGAGATCAAACTCAAGCGGTGTCTTCATTTTCATACTACATCACTATCGTCTACACAATTTAGGAATGAGTTTGGTTATAATATGTTATTTCACTAAATTAAACAGAATAACTTTTCAATCAAAGAAGTGGAGTTCTAATCTATTCTTACCCTCTTTTCCGCTCTCAAACTGTTGGAACACAAGAGAGGTTAATTTCAAAACAAAATCAAAGGGTTAATACTAACATCAATACTAGCAGAACGGTGTGATTTGTCTGCTCTGATTTTTTTCCTCTCCAAAACTCTTTTGAAGTTTTTTATTAACAGATGTCTCTAATTTTAAGACCTTTTTTTTTATCTACAAATTGGTGATTGTCAGCTGAGATAAGTTTAAGTAGGTAACAGGTTGAAACACTTACAAAAGATTTTTTTCTTCTTTTTATCAGTGGGCAATTCTTCATATGAAGGTAGGATAAAAAAAGACTATTTAAATGAAGTATTTAGTATTTAAATTTAAAAAAAAATTAGATTTAGATTGGCAAATTTGTTTTCATACAGAATACTTTATAAATAACTTTTTTCTAATAAATTTCAATAGAGTCTTGTTAAACAATCCTGCACATGTATAAGGCTACCATCTGCCCGTGCAGTGAATATTGCTGCCATATCTAGTCGGGTGCTTCTGCTATCCACCTAGGTGTCCTTGACAAAATTCAACGGAGAATCTGTAATGTGATCGATCCCAATTTGGCAGTTCAGATACAGTCACTTTCTCACTGGTGCAAAGTTGCTTTCCTGTGTCTCTTCTACAAATATTTTTTATGGATTCTGCTCTGATGAACTTAACTCACTGATGCCCCCTATATACATTCCTGATCAAAAATTTAAGACCACTTAAAAATCTTTAAAAAGAAATATTTTTTTACAGATAAATTTTAAACTCCTACCACTTAAGGTTACCAATACTACAATCTAAAAGGTTATGGAAACAAAAAGCTACATTCCAAACATTTTATTTAGAAATTTACATTTTTATAAAATGAGGCGATTTACGCATGATCAAAATTATAAGACCAGGGGTATAAATTGTTAGATCTATGGTAATTCCAATGTTTTTAGTTCAGTTAGAGATTAGCAATCACTGCGTAAAGGTGTTACCATGCCTAAAGCAAGCAAACTTACCAAAGTTGAGCATTCTCGAATTCTAGAATTCCAATAGCAAGGTTTGTCACAGTGGGCGATCGCAGTTAAGGTAAATCGCAGTAAAACTGTGATTTGCAACTTTCTAAAGAACAGTGAGAATTATGGAAAAGCAAAATCCTCTGGCAGGACCCCAAAAATTTCTCCTGCATTGAGTAAGAGAATAAGACGGGTTGCTATGAAAGAGGCGGGACTTTCTTCTAGTCAAATTAAGGCAGTCACAGATGCTGATTGCAGTCCCGTAACCATCAGATGACACTTACGACAAAAAGGCATGGTAAATAAAAAGCGTAAACAAATTCCTCAGCTGCTTCCATTTCACAAGGTAGACTACTTAAAGTTTGGTTGTGAATACCAAACATGGGATGTTGAGAAGTGGAAGAAAGTCCTGTTTTCTGATGAGAAAAAATTCAATCTAGATGGTCCTGATGGCTTCCAACGATATTGGCATAACAAAAACATGCTTCCTGAAATTTTCTCCACACGTCATAGTGGTAGAGAGTCCCTAATGGTATGGGGTGCCTTTTCTTACGATGGAGCTCCAGGTGGTGCAGGGTTGTCAAACAGCGGCTGTTTATGTTAGCATGCTACAAAAAGCATCATTGATGATGGAGGGCCATCGTTTGTGTGTGGATGGATGGTTATTCCAACAGAATAATGCTGCAATCAATGCTGCAAGACGGACCTTGACCTTTCTACAAGAAAATGGGGTCCATCTCTTGGGACATCCTGAATGCTCACCAGACTTGAACCCAATTGAAAATGTTTGAGGATGGATGACAAGAGATGTTTATCGAAATGGCAAACAATATTCAACAAAAAATGAACTTCGTGAAGTCATCTTCAGAAGTTGAGCAACATCCCCCGCACCTTAATGGAAACGCTTATTTCTAGCATGCCTGACAGAATTTTTGAAGTCATCAAAAGCAGTGGAGGTAGAACTCATTATTAAATTTAGTTGTTGAATGTTTTCATACACTTTATGTACAATTTCGTAGAATTTTTGTCTCTGGTCTTATAATTTTGATCATGTGTAAATCGCCTCATTTTATAAAAATGTAAATTTCTAAATAAAATGTTTGGAATATAGCTTTTTGTTTCCATAACCTTTTAGATTGTAGTATTGGTAACCTTAAGTGGGAAGAGTTTAAAATCTATCCGGAAAAAAAATATTTCTTTTTAACGATTTTTAAATGGTCTTAAAATTTTGATCAGGAGTGTATGAATTTACTCGAGCCACAAGATTAGCAACTAGGTCCAACCTTTTACTGTGAAACTAATAAAATGTAAATGCAAATTCTACTCCAGCAGCTTCTTTTCTTGCACTTCCCGCCTGTGAAATTCTCTTCCATTTACTTGCTTTCCCGACAGCTACAATCTCCAAGCATTTAAATGTAAAGTCATCTCCTATCTCAGTAACCTACATCCTCTCTCTCATGCTCCTTTCTCCATCCACTCCACGGTCATCAGTATTCTCATCCTTCTCATACCCACTTCCTGACACTCCCTGTAACCTGTCACTCTTTCTCATAACTTTCCTCCTATGTAACCCTTGCAAAACAGTGGCAGTAAAATGCCTTACTTGGGGTGATATGATTATAAAAAAAAATGTCCTTTTTAAACATGGGTAGCAATATAAACTCTAGGACTAGTTACCAATTCATTTTTTTGTGTTGTTAAAAGAAAAACAATACATTTTTTGTATGAATTTTGTTTGAGAGGAACTTTATAATTTGTTTCTTTCAACTTAAAAAAAAAACAGATTATTTTTATACTCAATAATAAAATCATTTAAATTTGTAGAGTTTGAAGATTATTTCTTTTCTTCTTTTTTCACAGACTTTTTTCTATAAAGCCATATGAAGATACTTCATTCTTGGTATTAGATTGCTCCCAGGCCACATCCTTAGTGCCTTCCTCTCACATCCATATGAAGATACTTCATTTGTCATATTTGATTACTCCCAGGCTACATCCTTGCTGCACTCCTTCTGCAGTGATATAAAGATACTTCATTCTTGGTATTAGATTGCTCCCAGGCCACATCCTTAGTGCCTTCCTCTCACATTCATATGAAGATACTTCATTTCTCATATTTGATTACTCCCAGGCTACATCCTTGCTGCACTCCTTCTGCAGTGATATGAAGATACTTCATTCTTGGTATTAGATAGATTACTCCCAGGCCACATTTCTAGTGCCTTCCTCCCACATCCATATAAAGATACTTCATTTGTGTTATTTGATATAATACTCCCCAGCTAAATTCTGGATGCCCACTTCTCACAGCCATATAAAGATACTTAATTGCTCCCAGCCCATATCCCTAGTGCCTTCCCCCACATCCAAATGAAGATGCTTCATTTGTAGTATTTAATAGATTACTTCCAGGCCATATTCATACTGTACTTCTTTCACATCCACATGAAGATGCTTCATTTGTAATAATTGAGAGATTACTCCCAGGCCACATTCTTGGTGTTCTCCTTTCACATCTGTTGCGAGGGTGTTGGAGGAAGTCGATCCTGCAAGTTTAAATTTTGATAAGTGTGAACAGCCAAGACAATGAGGAGACAAAGGCAGAGATATGAACAATAACAACCTCGGTGTTTATTTATGTAAGGTGGTACAAATTGTTGTTCGGGTAGGCTCCTGGTCCAGAAGGTAGCTGCTTCTATGGAGTTGGTGCAGTGCAGCGAGCGTTGGGCCTCGTCCATTGCCAAGTCCAAATAGGGCGTTCGTAGCGGTAGCTGGTCAGCCGAAAATGCTGGAAGAATCGCCTGGCTGGTTGGGATGTGTCCGTCTTTGGACTCAGGTTGATATGGAGAGAATGGGAGCGAGCTCATATCAGTCGAGGGCACTTGATGAGAGATGGAGTCCCTAAACAGAGCCAAGTCAAGTTAAGGTCGTCGCGAATGCGAGACCGTACCAAGAGGTTACGTTACGGTGACGGAATCCTTAAACAGGGCCGAATCGAGCTAGGGTTGTCGCAGATGCGAGACCGTATTGAGAAGTTACAGAAGCGGAATCCCTAAACTGGGCTGAGTAGAAGTTGGATCGTTGCTGATGCGACTCCGGGCGGCTGATTCGACTACCGAAGCAGGATCAGTGCCAGAAGTGAGTATTGCGGCTTCAGTGGCTGATCGACTGCCGGAAAGCAGGATCAGTGCCAGAAGCTCAGGTTGTGACTTTGATGGCTGATTCAACTGCCGGGTGGCAGGATCAATGCCGAAAGCGTGGGTTGCGACTTTGATGGCTGATTCGACTGCCGGGAGGTAGGATCAATGCCGAAAGCGCGGGCTATTATGACTAGACAACTCCGAATTTTCGGGCAAAACGAGGCTGGTGATCAGTGAACGGTTTGGTCAACTACTCCCAGATTGGTGGGAGTAGAAACAATGCTAAATAATAATTGCTCCGCATGTCGTTTGGTGTTTTGGGGAGCGCAGTCTAATTCGATGCATATTACGGCAGTTTTAGGCTCGAACGTATTTGTTAAATTGTTTTGTGTCTCACGTACAGTTGGATTTTCTTTATGGCAGGTCTTAAAATCCGCTATTGTTTGTAAATGGTCAGGGAATGGCTAATAGCTGCTGCTGTTATGGTCGTTTCTTTTGGGAGCGGCTATTTGTGGTCACGACACAGCCATATAAAGATACTTCATTTGTGGTATTTGATAGGTTAATCCCAGCCCATATCCCTTGCACTCTCTTGCAACACCCATATGAAGGTACTTCATTCTTGGTATAAGGGAGACCTTAAATTCAAAACAACAACTCATCTAACACCATAAATACACATATGCATTTTGGCTTTTCTTAGATGTCATTAGATAAGATGAATATCTATGGCTATATTGCTATGCTTCCAATGATAGAGCATTAAACCCTGCAGATATCAGCAGTCTTGTGTGTAGCATGACTTGTCAAAATCACCTCAACAAAATAGAAACAAGCATTTGGACTTTTAATTTCACACAAAAAAATGAAATGAAACCCTGCATTCATGTATAATTTTCATGCTAATTTTATACTTTGTACGTAAAGCATTTGTTTTTCATAAATTTAGTGACTTAGATTTTGCCATATACATAAAAAATTGCTCTAATGCACCTATTGTCACCCCATCCTTTTTCTAACTTCCCTGCTTTCTCCCCTGGATCTTTTCATTTTCTATGGTGTGGTGGATGTTGTACTGTTGTCTTTATGAATCCAGGTCCTAGAATGTTATAGAAAGTAACGGAATGAAAAAACTAGTTAAAAAAAAAAAAATAATAAAAATACTTAATTTCAAGATTCAGACAACACAATCATTTTTTGGAAGGCCCAGTGTTGTTGTTGCTTCTGACCTCTGCCCTACCATTGATCTGTTTGTGTGTGTGTAGGGGGCTAGAGTCAAGAAGAAAATTAAGAAAGGCAGAGAAAGTACATAATCCGTCCTTATCACTATGTCAACATTACCTGCCTTGGGGCAAAAAAAAAAAAAGTTGCTAAATAGGACTTACACAGGCCTATGTTATCTTTTTATCTTTGTCCTTGGCTGATAATAACTGTCCCATTCCTCTTACAACTGTAGACAAAAGGTTTTTGTCCCTAACCTGACAAAAATTGGTATTTTGGTTGGAGATAACATTACTAAAGAGATAGGTTTGGGTAGGACAAAAGATAATAATCGAAAAGATTGACAATTGAGTGGAGAGGAATTAGAGTTGTTGGTTTTCATTTTATCCTGTCTATTAGGCCTGTGACACTCTTTTCTCTTGCTGTACTCAGTCCAAAAATGCCTTATAGATTTTGAACAGGTAGTTAAAGTTCACCCGTTATACTCTTCATCATAAAAAAATTTTCCCTTGGAGAACATTCCTTGCAAATTCCATTTTTGAATTCACTCTTTTTATACTACTGTTTTCATTTTTAAAAAATGAAAAACATTAGTAATAGTAAATTTTTACTTATACTTTTTACTTAAAGACTTATATTTTGTCAAAATTCTAGTTACTTACTTGACAAATATAAAATAATTAAAATTAAAATTATTCAATTAATTACTAATCCTGAATCTATTATACGTCTGTCAGATGTCCTCTGGTGCTATACTTTTATTTTAAACAGTCAATAATTTACGAAAAGAACAAAAAGAAGCCTAATTAATCCACCAACTAGTGTTCATTTCATTTTTTTAAAAAAAAGGAGATAATTTAGTATAGGTCTTGAGATTAACAGACATTTTCTATTTTTACAGCACTAGAATTTTTTGCAATACACTGACGCATGTTGAAATCCTCACAGTATTTAGTTGTGTTGAAGTTATCATTAATATTTTTGTTGAGATTTACCTACTGTACATTTCATTCAGTATTGTAAACCAACTGATAAAAAGTTTTTATATGTATGCCAGAATGAAGAAAAATATGCAAAAAACAATATGGCATTTTTATTGAATAAGTATTTGTTATTTTAATCATTAAATCGTTTTTAAAACAGTATTTTCTATGTTAAATAATGAAACTTTTAATTTTTCAAAAAATTAATGAAAATCTATTGTCCTGATAGTAAAACCAGCTGTACTTTGTACCTGCTTACCTGTTTGCCCATCTCTCCAAAATTTTGTTTTGATTGATTAATGTATGGCTATTTTAGAGGGTGAGTGGGATGGACAGACAGATTAACAAAAGTCACAGAATTTTATATATAGATAGATTGTATCTTCTTTTTTAATCATTAGACTGCCAACAAGGCAATAAAACCACTAAGACAAAATAGATTACTGAGTGTTAGAGAATCTGAGAAAAAACATCATTCAGGAGATAAGACAATAAAAGAACTGGAATTAAGGAGACAAGAAGATTTAAATTTTTGAAGATCAAATTTAACTTGAAAGCAAGAAACCAGAAGAGAAGAAACTGTTAGAATTGATCTTATAGTTACATCTAGCCATTTTCTCTGTAATATGATGAGACCTAGCTGCCAATCTAGTACTGCACTTGAATTTGTAAAGTGGAAGTAACTGGAATGCTTAATAGTAATATATGGAAAAAAAGTTTTGAAAAATAACTGATTAAATGCTATTTCACAGCTACTTGGAAAGGAAACACTCTATAAGGATCTTTTATTTTAGTTTTTGTAAGGGGGATAAGTTTATAATAAATTTACATAGAAATCTGACCCCTTCCACCCATTTACTTTTATAGAATTTCATAGAAAAAAAATCTTTTTTCAGATGCATGGTCTGAAGTGCTAAATCTATAATACTATAATGAGAAAAATATTTATTTCTGCTCACAGTGTCTATTGTAAAACTTCATATCTGTAATGATACAGTTAAATTAAAACTCAAGCATTCAGATGTTTAATTTGAATCATGTTCTTCCTTGCTGATGTAGATTTTATTCTGATGAAGTAAAATTCTTTTTCTCACGATGATGGTTCATTAGTGAAACATGTCAAAGTAAAAATTTTCCAAATTGTCTTATACTTTTACTATTCTGTCAGATTCTCACCCAACTTTACTTACATATAAGGACAAACAAATTAAATTTTCTGACTGGTATTGCTGTTGTAAACCAGTACGTCATTAGCTAGTACTTAAATGATAATACACCAAATTTATCTCATCATAAAGTTGCTATTCTGATGATGTGGTAAAGTGATCATACATGATGAAAAAATGCCCAAAACTTTTTAAAAACAAAGTTTTATTGTCAAGATGTTCATGTTATTATTGAGAAGAAAGATCAAAGGATTTTTTTATGTAAAAATGTTTTTTAATCCTTTTTAGAACGTTCAAAATTTTAGTTAAAAATCTTGTTTTTCTTGCATTGACACAAGACCATGAATTAGTATGCAAAATTTGAGCCTGTTTTTGTGGTGAAAAACACATTGATCAAGTAAATCAGATAATTGTCAATTTTTAATGAAACTTTCAAAACTTATTCACAAATGAATTAAATTATTTTAGAAATGTTTCTTTTTTTGAAAATCTTTGTAAATTTGTTTTTTTTATATACATATATATTTGTTACTCCACACTCATTTAATTCATGAAATTTCAAGAAATTTGTTTTTTTAGCATTTAATGTTTATAACCACAAGTTCTAGGAGAATTTATACCACCACATTTTGTTTTTGTCAAACAGGACCACCAGCTAGAGAAAATCTGTGCAGAATCATAAAATACAAATGCAATAAAACTAAGAAGACTGTAATATCCCATGCAAATAAGTGTGGCACTATATAAGTAGTAAGTAGATGACAGGCCAGGCAGCAATCCAGTATATCACACTTGATAAGGAGAGCTACATCACAAATATTGTAATACACAGAGATATGTCATGAGTTTGGATACGCACAAAGTTATACGAGACTTAACAATGGCATCATCAATAGGATCCTTGGGTTCATTAGGCAATCTTGAGCACATTGAAATTTAGATGTGAGCTTTTGCGTCATCGGCAAGAGTTAAAAAATTGAAGGACTCAAGTGTGGAAGGAGGAGAGAAGCAGATAGCTGATTTGTTTTTGGTTACTATAAGGTGTGAGGCTTTAATGAAAATTTCTACCATGTTGTACCTGAAGAAGTTGAAACAAATGACTTTTGAGGAAATTGTCAGTCATTAAAAAGAATATTAGGCCGAAGAAAAAATTGGTTATTGCCAAGAGGACCCAGTTTCTGCAGTGGTCAGCAGAATCTGTGATGCAATACTTGCATAGACTTAAGGAGCAAGCCAAATATGAGTTTGAGAAATTAGAAATGCAAGAAATGTCAGTGGAAGACGAATTGATTCTGCTAAGGTTGATTGAGGGATTACAAGACGCTAGTCATAAGTGAAAAATGTCAAAGTGCATACAAAGCTACTGAATTTGGAAACAAGTATAGAATTTTTATAACACTTAATCAGAGAATTCAGAGTGTATGTAAATACAAGAACCAAGTAGAGAAAATGTGAACAGTAAAATCATTCTCCCCTGAAGAAAAAAAAAAGCCAGAATATTTGCAGTAAATGCACAAAAGAAAGATCGAGAGAGTATGACAATAAATGGTCATATGTTTAGTACGCTGGTGGATACTGGTAGCGAAATAACATTAATACCAAAGAATTTTTGGATTAAGTTGTGACGACTTAGGATGCTCTCTGAAAGGGCAATACAAATGAAGAAGGACTTGTACCTATGTTTTATTGATTATGCAAAGGCGTTTGACAAAATATGTCACAAAAATTTGATGGAGATGCTTGGCAGCCTCGACATATTTGGGAAAGATCTAAGAATAATCAAGAATCTTTACTGGCAGCAAACTGCCTGCATACAGACAGGTAACAAATTCAGCAATTATACTAAGATTGATAGGGGTGTAAGACAAGGATGCGTCTTTTCACCAGATCTATTCAACTTATACAGCGAGACTATGCTGAGAACCTTAGAGGATATGCCAGGATTCATCAACGGAGGCCACAATCTAAACAATATAAGGTACGCAGATGATACAGTGCTGATAGCAGACACAGAAAGAAAACTAAAAATAAGCTATGTGAAATTAAAGTAGTTTCATGGATCCACCATAAAGACAATGGGTTTCTTTCAGGGCACCTTTGAAACTGGTATTGGATTTGAAGTAATTCTAATTGTAGTGGTAGCATTCCTTAAGGATCATGGATTGTTAGGTATTGATGTATTAAAGGTGGACACAATAAAGCTGATAAATTCCATGGAGACATGAGAAAGTGGAATAGGATTGTTGAAAAGGTATAAAATAAGTATTTTGGTTGAAAGAGAATTATCACCCTAAATAGATATAAGTGAGAAAAGATTCCAGTTCATATACTTCCTTTGGTGGTGACAAAATTAAACATAATGAGTCAACAGATCATTCTGTAAAAGGTGACTAAAGGTGGAAGTAACTGGGTGTCACCTATTGTTGGGATAAAAAAAGTAGATGGAGACTTAAGGATATGTGGTGATTTTAAGGTAGGGAGTAAATCACCAAATATGCTCAGAAATTGCAAGCTATGAGCTGGTGAATATGGAATACTTTGCCAAAATTGATCTTAAGTCTGTGTACAACCAAATTGAGATTGATGAGAAGTTCAAAGAAATTGCCACAATTAACACCCCTATAGGTCAGTTAAGATGGGATTAAGACCTCCAGTCACATTTTTCAGAAAGTGATTGAAGGAGTGTTATTAAGAAAAATAAGTGACATAATTATATATCAGGATAATATAGGGGTAGGAGCAAATACCAAGTAAGAATTAAAATATAAAGTTTAACAAATAAAGGCAGGATTAACGATGAACAGAGACAAGTACAATTTTGATTCTAAGAAATTGTCGTATTTGGGTTATCAGATATCAGAAATAGGCATAACATCTGATAAGATGTTGATGAAGAAGCTTACAGATACCCCAATGAATAAGAAGGAATTAGAGTCCTTTTTGGGATTGATAAACTTCTACAGCAAATATATTCCAAAGTACAGTGAAATATATATATATCCCGAAAAGAATACAGTGTAAATAGATCAGTTGAAGAATGGTACCCCACACCAGGAATAAAGTACAACAGATTTATTGTACTAAGGTACAATTAACAATAATATACATATAGGCAAGCAATGGGTTGGAGTGGAATAGACTATCGAACAGTGAATACCTTCGCCTAAGACCCTCCTTCTTTGTACTGCTCGTTACTGTCTTTTATCAGGTAGAGCATTCTATTCTCGGGGGATGGCAGGATGTTCCACTATAACACCTTCCCCCAAGCTAAATTTTTCCTAGAATTTTGCTCAATATCTTTTTCTCTTAGGATCTGGACATAGCCGTTTAGTCCTTTTCCTTTTTCTGTTACTTCTTCTCCTGTCAGTACTTGTGTCTTCACTTTTAGGAGAATCAGTAGTTCTTTGTGTAGGTGTTACTTCCATAGGTACTCCATTGTTAGTGGGTGGTTGAATCTGGAATGTGTTATATACTATCTCCATTGGTATCTCTTGGTCATTTGTAACGGTTTCGATGTATCGGTGTCTCAGTTGGTTTATGTGTCTTTTACAAACTTCTCTCCGTTAATTATGTAAATGACTCTCTCGATTCTAAATTACTAAACCATCTTCCCAAAAGCACTTTCCAGTCTGATAGTTCTTAAAGAAGACCTTGTCACCTTCTTTGAAAGATTTAGCATCAGAGTTTGGTTTTATAAAAATCTTCTTTTTCTTTGGTAACAGCCTATCAAATATCGATCGAATCTTTCTTGCATACATGACCTCAGCAGGCAACAAATTTCCATTAATGTTCTGATTCGGCGTAATTCTATAAACCATCAGAAATGTTTGAATATTCTTGTCATCGGTGTCGATCCCATTAGCTTTTCTCATAGCTTTTTTAAACGTGTTGACAAAACTTTCTGTCCATTCGATCTCAGATTATATGTAGGCGTTGTTATGTGTTCGATTGCTAATGAATCACAATAATGTTTAAATTCAGCTCCCGTAAACATAGTACCGTTGTCACTCACAATTGTTTTTGGTACCCCCAAACGGCTAAATACTTCGTTTAATGCCTTTATCGTATTTGAAGCTGTTGGGTGTTTAAATCTATAAACTTCAGGCCATTTAGAATAACTATCAATAATAATTAGGTAATAGTCTCCCTTTAATGGTCCTGCATAGTCAACATGTATCCGTGACCACGGAATGTCCGTTTTTGGCCATGGCTGAGTTTTTATAGGTGGTGATTTTGCTGCTAACTGACAGCCTTTACAATGCTTCACCAAATCTTCAATGTCCTGGTCCATCCTTGGCCAGTATGTATGGCTCCTCATTAATGATTTCATTCTGAATATACCCAGATAATGCAAATTAAATTCTTTCAATATCCTCTTACGTAGAACATGTGGAATTACCACTCTTTGAGCACACATTAGTGTTTCATTGCAAATTGAAAATGGTGATACTTTATATCCTTTATTTTTCTCATTCCCTTTCACTTGTTTAATCATCTTTGAAATGTAATCATCCGTTTTCGCCAATTTGTTAATTTCCTCCAGCGTTACCAGTAATTCACTAACTGTGTTCACCAGTACATCTGCAAGTTCTTTCTCTTCTTTTAACACTGCTATCACTGTTTCTTCCAACAACTCAGGCTTTTTCGGAATCCGCATGAGCAATTTTCTTAGATGGAATAAATTGCACCTTAAAATTGTAATTTAATAAAATCACACTCCATCTTTGCAACCTGTTTGTGGAATGAGTAGGTACTCCTTTTTTCGGCCCAAAAATTGACAATAATGGTTTATGGCCGGTTTGTAGCATGAACAATCTCCCATAAATGAATATGCGAAATTTCTTTACAGCATAAACTATAGCTAGCGCTTCCTTCTCTATCTGACTATAATTTTTTTCTGCTGGAAGTAATGCTCTTGGGGCATGAGTGATAGGTTTTGATACGCCATCCCCAAATTTATGTAAAAGAACAGCTTCTATGCCATATTCACTCACATCCGACACTACAATTAATTCTTTATTTGGATCAAAGTGCACTAAAGCTAAATCTGACAATAAGCACTTTTTAAATTTTTAAATGCTTCGTCGTATTCCCTTGTCCAACACCACTTTTTATTTTTTCTAATAATTTGTTTAATGGTGCTCTTAAATCATGCATATAAGGAATAAATAGATTGTAGTAATTTGCAAAGCCCGGAAATGACTGTAACTTAGTCACGTTATCTGGAGTAGGCATATTTTTTATCACTTCAGTTCTGTTTGTGTTAGGTTTCCTTCCCTTATGATCAATTGTTTGGCCCAAATATACGATCTTATTCATACAGAACTCGCACTTTTCAAGTCCTACCTTGAATCCATAATTCTTAATTCTTTCGGACATGAATTTTATGCACTTTCACATTTTCACTTTTTATTAATATGTCGTCCAAGTATGCCATTGCATAATCTAGGCCCGACAACATCGTATTCATAATTTGTTGAAAAACACCCAGTGCTACCTTCAAACCGAACGGTAAATGTTTCAACCTATACAATCCTCTATGAGTGTTGATGGTTAAATATTTAGAACATTCCTCCTTGAACTTGACTTGTAGATAAGCTTCTGACAAATCAATTTTCAAAAAGATTTTGCCCCCATTCAACCTTGAAAATATCTCCTCCTGTATGGGGAGTAGATATGTGTAATCCATTCAGTCTGGTTGAGAAATCCATGCAAACTCTTTTATTATTTCTCTTTTTTACATAGACTGTAGGTGATGCCAACTCAGAGTAATCTATCTTCTTAATTACTCTGCTCTTTTCCAGTCTCTGTAACTCTTTATGTATCGTCTGTAACAATGCAAAGGGAACTTTTCTTTTTGGTTTGAATACTGGTTTTATGTTTTAGTTCAAATTTCACTTCTGTCTGCGTACAACAACCAAGTTCATCCGCAAAGACTTCCGTAAATTCATTTTTCAAATCTTTCATAAATTTTTCTGTCTGTTTAGACTTTCCTATATTCGATGCATTCATTTTCCTACAAAATGTCTTCATGGGTTTCTCCCCTAAATTAAATAATACAATTAAATCAATTCCAAATAAATTTGCATTTTTTCCCAAAATCACATAGACTTTAGTTTTGTGGATTTTACCTTTGAATGCTACCTTTGAAAAAAATTCACCTTTGAATTTCAACTTGTTACCTGCAATGCCTCTCGCAATTTTCTTAGTGTTCTGCAACTCCGGTCGGCCTATTTTTTCTCCAGGTATTTTCATCAATTGTGGAAATGTCACTCCTGGTATCTAGCAAACAAGTGATATTTCGACCATTTAATTTAATGTCTACGTACTTTCTTGTACCGAAATCCTTCATAACTTTTTTAGATAAAACCATATTTATCCTTTTAGGCTTTCGATAATTTTTCTTTCTACACATTCCTGCCTTGTGCCCCTTTTGTGCAAATTTAAAACATATTTTATTTCTAAAATAGCACATACTTGTAGCATGATTAGTGTTGCCACATGATTTGCAGTATGGTCTTTCTTCTTTGTAGGCACGTTGTTTTACTTTATGTATTCGGGCAATACTCTTCTCTTCAATACATAAATTATCCTGTTTAATATTAATCAACTTCTGGCATTCCTCTGATACTTTCTGTAAAGTTATGTCTGTATCATGCTCCAACATTGCTAAAATCTTTGAACGAACTTCTTTGTCCTTAGGCGCCATTAAACCTTGCACAAAAATTAGGCATTTGAACATATCTTCCTTGATTTCTTTAATTTTGAAACGTTCACACTGGGCGTTAACTTTCCCAGCATACGAAACAAAATCTTCATCCTCTTCTTTCATGATATTTAAGCATTTATACCATGTATGAAACAAACTGTCCCATTCGCCAAACACTTTCGATAATATTTCAACAGTTTCGTCAAATGAAATCTCTTCTGGTTTCTTTGGCAAAATGAAGTTCGTGTACTTCATATTTTCCTGAGCACCGATTTTTTGTAACAAAAGCATAATTTTTTCTTCCTCAGTCCATGATTTGCATCTTTTTGAAAAAATTGTTTTGTATCGTTTAAAGTACGCAGGAAATTTATTCCTTCCTCAGGTTTGTACAAAAATTCTGAAAGAGAGTTTGATGTACTCTCCACAGAGAAAATTCTGGAACCTTCCTTTGGTTCGCCTTGCTTCAATAATATTTTTGCAAAACATTTTGTTGTTTTATAATTTGTTGTTGTTTTTGTTGACTTTGCTGTTGTTGTATTAGTTATTGAACTGCTATGCCTAGTGTCTTCGTAAATTCTACTAATTGCTCCATGTTCCATACACAACAAAAATATGTATATGGAAAAATAAAAATTCAACCATACAGTTGACCAATAAGTTAAAAATTTGGCAAGAAAAAAAAACGTAAGACTAAGACCTTCCTTCTTCATACCACTCGTTACCGTCTTTTATCAGATAGAGCATTCTATTCTTGGTGGATGGCAGGATGTTCCACTATAACAAAATAATTGAGCCATTTGCAGAATTACATAAGAAAAGCAGTGAGTCTGAGTGGCCGCAAAGGCAAAATAATGTTTTTAAAGCACTCAAGACAGTCATGAAAAGAAAAGCGAAAATAAAAGTGTTCGATCCTAAGAAAGAAATAACCATAACCACTGATGCCATTGAAAATGTGATCGCTGCCATTTTATCGCAAGAGGAACATCCAATTATGCATTTGTCAAGGAGGTTAATGCTGGCAGAGATAACTATTCAAATATTGAAAAAGAGGTATTAGCAATTGTTTGGAGCGTGGAATATTTTGTCAGGTAAAAAGATTTTGTTGAAGTCAGACCACAAGCTGATGGAATTTATTTTCAATCCTAGGAAAGAATTACCAAAGGTTATGTCTTCAAGAAGACTATGTTGAATGATAAAAATCATGGCGTTTGATTTCAACATAATACATGTGAAAGGAAACCCTACTTTTCGTTTTTGAATGGAACAAAAGAGAAGCATGAATCTGGTGAGGATAGAATAATACACTGGGTGGAGACAGATGTGCTTTGTATAAATAGATTTAAAAGTGAAACCAAGCAGGATCCAGTGTTAAGCAGAGTGATGGAAAGAATAAGAAGTAACAGATGGAGCAATTGTTCAATGGTAGAGTGACCATTCAAGGAGGCAAGACACACGTTGACCATAGAGAATGGTCTAGTATGTACTAGATATGTAGTAGTAGCACCATGCATGTTGAGAAAACATGTATTGAGAGGAGTGCATGATGATGTGCATCGCAGCATAATGGCAGCACAGAGAAGGTTAAAACTGGGTGTTCCGTATAAGACACCGCCATACCATCCACAGTCTAATGTAATAGTGGAAAGAATGATCCAAACTGTGAAAATGACTTTGAAGGTGTTTTCATCTACTAATAAGAGTACTGAAGCGTTCTTATCAAAAATGCTCCTTATTTATAGGTTTATCCTACATGTGGGCAGGAATTTGAGCCTGTTGGCTGTAATGGGAAGGCAGATCAGAGCACCCATAATGATGTGTTGCAGCAAGGGAGGTGTGATATAAGAAAAAGAAAGTGGTAAGTTCGGAAGAGGTAAATTTCCTGTTACAGAGGAAACAACACAGCCATAATTGAAAACAAAAAGCAGTGTATTTTGGTGCATGCTGACCAGTTTAGAAGTAGGAGTGTGTTGGAGGATATGAAGAGGGAAGATCAAGAACATGAAGAGGAAGAAAGTTGCAATGATGAGGCAGAGCAGAGAATGGAAGTGCAGGAGCTGGGAGTTGCAGAAATGAGATTCAGCAAAATATGGAATTAAGTGAAGGAGAACAAATATGAGTATAAGGAGGATGAATAAAGACCAAGGTCACCATTGAAGATACATCAAGAGCAAACAGAAGGACAATATTAGACAAAAGTAATTAGAAGGAAGAACAAGGGTGTATAACCGCTCCAGTTTTGGGAGGATGTAGTATCCCCTGCAAATGAGCATGGCACTATATAAGTAGTAAGTAGATGACAGGCCGAATGAATAAAATATTGGGCAGAAGACTAAGATGAAGATGGGAGATTGCCTAAGTCCACATGTGACTTCAAGTGTTTCTTTTAATACTGGCCTGCTTACGATTAATCTGATCACAACATGGGGGTAAGGCAGGTCAGGATTCAAAGAGATCAATTCATCAATCAACCACAGTATTAAATGTTTTGAACGACCAGGGAGAAGAAAGCTAGATGTGGTTCCCGTGAACCATAGGCTGATAAAGAAGGCATCACATTACTGTGTATGGAATTCCCACAAATATAGTGTTTTATATATTAGTTTTATATATTTTAAATTTCAGTCGCTTAGCTATTAATTTCAGTTAAGATTGTGGCCATAGAAGGATATGACTACACAACCAAAACATTCAGATTCAACTTGCATTAGTAGGACTAACATTTTGCTTGGCAAAAATAGTCACCTGCAGTGTACTAAACGCTAAACACACACAGAGCTATGATCAGTTTTCTTTTCACCATTTATTTAGAGTTTCTTTAAACTTCTGATTTTTAAATATACCTACATTATTTGTTCTGTATTTGTTGAATTCTTAATTTTAGACTAATTATTATGTCATATTGATGGTTCGGAAAAGCTTAGTTCTTGTGTCAGATTTTTGTCCATTTACCTGCCATAAACAGTTGAACCACTACCATGTCAACAAATTGGTTTTGGAATAAAGTCATATGATTGTATTGATATGCTATATGCCAAGTAATTTCAGGAAGTGTGCGATTGTCTTTATCTTTTATCAACACCTAAAATGTATTAGAATTGATATTGCAGCATATAAAATAAATTAAACTGCAGTAAAGCTTTTTTGGAATATCCGGTGAAATTGGAAATCCTTATCAATTGTTTGCTAGGCTATTATATATGGTGTTGCATTCTGAGTAGGTTTTCAAAGTGAAAACTAATCTCAGTGTATTTCAGTAATATGGGCATGCAGTCTTGTCTCCATTTCAGTTGTTTTACTATTCCGCCTATTTTTTTATATTGCTATCATCAGATGACTTGTTTTGTAAAATCTGTACATAATCTGATCTGTATGTTTTCTTAGTTTATTAATTAGGTAGACTCAGAAATTCTATCAATGTCAACAACTAGGATTATTTATTATATCAGGCCTTGGCTCTTTTCCCACCCTTTTGCCTGTATCTTCTCATTCTTCTTTGTTATCTGTCTATCTTTTTATCTAAATATTATATAATCATGAATTTGTTCCATCTGTAAGCAACAAATTTGAAATTCAGAAATATTTTCTTCTGCATTTTCTAATTATCATTGTTTTTGCTCTGTTTGTCTAGAAATAATTTTAACAAACTGTAATTTTTATGCTATTCTGTCCAAACCTGCTTTTGATTCATTGTGACCTGATATGCAAAATGTTTGTTATTATTAAGAGGAAAGATCAAAGTATTCACTTAATAACTTAATAACCTAACATCCACAAATCTTTGAAATATTTTTAAAATACTTTTAAAACTTTATAAAAATGAAAACAATTCTTTTAAAAATTCCTTTTTAATTGAAAATATTTTTCTTCAGACAATTGTTTAAAAAAACAATGATTTAAAAAATAATGTCATTCATTTGTGAACAAATCCTGAAAGTTTCATTAAAATCCAACAATTATTTGATTTTTGCAAGAATTTCTAAATTACTGTGTTTGTCACTGGAAAAAAAAAAACTGAGTTATGTAATATTACGTTTTCCATTGTAAACTCTTGTGACAATTTGGCTCTCCACTAACAAAAATAAAATCAAGATTTTTACTAAAATTTTAAACACGTTATAAAGAATTGAAAAACTTTTAAAAATAATTCTAAAATATTTTATCTTTCCTCTTAATAATAATATAAACATTTTGATGGGAAAACTTTGTTTTTATGAAGCTTGGGAGCTTTTTTTTTTCATATTATGCTGTGTTTTCAGTGATTTAGTGGAGGTACCTACTTTAATCCATCACCGATAATGGTATTGATAAGGTTTGTTTTTGATGGCCCCAAATTATTTTGGAAAAAATTAATTTGTTTAAGTTGGGAATTAATTCAAAGCAACTTCTTTTACTCTGGGAAGAGGACGGAGAAACCTTTCTTTGATGAAACAACTCAAGTCGTTCTATCCCCACCTTGTACACCATTTGGTGTAATTCATTTTATCTCACCAACCTTCTCACAAATTTAAATTGTTCAGTTTCCAAGAAAGCAGACAATTGTTAGCTTGAAATGTTAGGAGGAAGAAAAAAAGAAAACACAAAAAAAAGGATGTAAATTTTCTCATGATATTTCCAGTTCAAATTTCCGGTTCAAAATAAAACAAAGCTACTTTCTGCCACTTAGCTGAGAACCTTTATATATTACTTTTTATTCTTGAAAAAATGAGGTGTGTCCCTGGATGGATACGATTTTCTTGCATTCTTTTATATTTTTATGTATTCAAGATGCAGGATGTGTACATATCAGCATCCCTGTAAATACACACACACACATACACACAAAACCACACTCATATACAATGTCACCAAAAATGTCCTTGCCAGAGAGAGTAAACAGTTAATCTGACATAACATTAGTCCTCAAAGTAATCTTCATTGGCATTCAGAAGCTTTTTGCTAACATGCCTTCAATTGAGCAATGTCCTGGTGGGAAAATCAGGTGTCTTGCACACAAAAGAAGTCTGTGAGTGTTTACTACAAGTCTACTTCATTTGTGAAGTATTTCCCATGAAGGTAATTGTTCAGGGAATGGAAGAGGTGGTAATCTGTTAGTGCAAGGCTTGGATGTAAAGCAGATGACATTGTCTCCTAACCATGTCACCTTATTGTATCCCTGGTCACTCATGCTGCACGAAACCTGGCATTTTCACAGAGGAATAGTATACACTTGCAAGTAACCAACTCTGGCTCCTTTTGCTTCACTGTCTGTTGCACATGTTCCAACTACTGCGAGTAAAGGTTTGAAGTGATGGTTTGGTCTGCAGGTAACAACTCATAGTGCAACACTTGTCAACTAGCTCACTAGATACAGAGCATGATCCTACGAGGTTGTAGAGTTGGTTTTGTGTAAGGCACAGAGTCTTGTGGTAGCAACCAATGTCTGTCATAGAAGATCTACTTTTTGCCACTAGTAAGCACTTATGGGTACATTAATGTGTCAAAAAAGCAACTAAAAATAGGTTGTTACTATGAAAAGCAGTTTGATATGTGCATGTATTTTATCTTTTTGGACTTAATTCGATTAGAAAATATTTGCTGTAATTTTACACGTTATTACAAAGTACACTTGCATACCAAATAACCCCACCTGCCTTGAGAATGCCTACTTTTTAATTTTTGACTATTCACAGTCAATCAGTCAGTTAAGTTCCATATGTGATACACGCTTAGGCAATTATGTCTCTTTTGATCCATGGCTGGCTAGACAGAATTTCCTCAAGTAGATTGCCATTTCTTTCTGCAGTAGGCTGGTTGCCAACTAAGGCTGTATAGCCCAATCTGTTCTACTATTTAACCCATAACTGGAGATGGAAGAGATGGATTCATACTTTTTCCAAGGGTATTTGCACATAAATGAATACAACAAATTCAAATTGAATTCAAACTTGGCCCTCTGATTTCTCATTTTGGCTCACCGATTTCTCATTTCACCACAACTCAGTCACCTTACTCAAAAGATTGCTGGAAAATTTCGTTTTAAAATGTACTCAGTGAGAAACTATGGCGTTGCAAACATTCTTTCAGCAAGATATCTTATATTTGTTTGATTCATTTAAACTATAAACTCTATTGTAATTTACTAAGCATAGCTTAGATGTGGCACAAGGTTGAAAATATGGAACATCCAGTAAGGATTGAACTTGCTACTCAGTCATAATTGATCTAATGAGACAAGTGTGCTAACCATTATGTCATGTCAAAGTGCCCAAACTATGAACTTTACAAATATAGCAACATTTAAAATTAGTAGAACATTTTCAATTTCATTAATCACAATATTATTTTGAGTTGGTGTTTAATATAAATTATTTACTAGTTGTATAGCCCTGTGTTGCTTGGAATTTTTTAGTGGTTATGTTGAAATGGTAAGGTCAAATGCTTATTCAAAAAGCTCCAGTATGAGGTTGCCATGACATGTAAGTTAAAAAATGCGAAATTAATATTGGTTTTTGTTGTATTTGTAAAACAGGATTCATGTTTGGTCAATTTTGCCAATAAATGGGAATGATATATATACTATTGGGAGAATGGAGGCAGGTGTTACAGGAACCTGTTATGTAATGTGATCTGATGATGTTGTGAGGCAGAAGAAGTGGATGCATTGTCCCTGCAACTTTGGAGAGGT
Organism: Ascarosepion bandense; assembly: GCA_037127315.1. Classification (NCBI taxonomy): domain Eukaryota; kingdom Metazoa; phylum Mollusca; class Cephalopoda; order Sepiida; family Sepiidae; genus Ascarosepion; species Ascarosepion bandense. Next base: position 193,910 of record JBBBDQ010028395.1, on the reverse strand, counting down.
TGGCACCTTGTAGAAAATATGAAATTGTTATAGCATATGATGAGGTAGAAATTACAAAAAAGACTCAATTTTTGTTGGAATACAAGTAAACATTTTGGAGAAATAAACTATCATGAAAAAGCAAAATTTCCATTCATTTTTGCCATGCCCTGTGTGTCAATTAAAATTTTTGTTTGCATATCAAGGCATCAGACCTTGATCTACCAGTGACTTGATTTTGGTTGAGTTTGATTGAAGTGTCTTGGAGAAATGCATAAAAGTGCACAAAAGACCACCCAAAATTATGTTTGTTGTTGATTTTTGATGAACCCAGTACATTGATTCAAAAAATTTTTGTGTACATCAAAGTTTTGGCCCTTGATGTACAAGTTTTCTGATTTAAGTTGAATTCGCATAAGGCGTCTCAAAGGAGAAGAGTTTGTAAATTCTCAATGTTTTGGTGATTTCTGCCATGCCCTGTAAATTAATTTGAATAATTTTTGTGTATATCAAAGTTTCAGGTCATAATTGACAAATGACCCAATTTTGGTTGAAATCAGACCAAGAGTTTTGGAGCACCTGTGTTTGTGTGTCGCCATTCTAACAAACTCTATTTGTTAGAATGGCGACACACAAACACACACACACAGACAGACATATCCATTTTATAGATATAGATTTGTTGAACATTGATAGACATTTATTTATATTGTAACATTGGCAAAATTTCACAGAAATATTTTTGATTTCATTAAAGCATTTTACTTAAAATCATTGATAGACATTTTTTAGTTTTAGAGTTTTAAAAACTAACTTTTACACTTTTCTCAGTCAACTCTGTTTATTGACTTTCCCTGGTTATTAGATTTTTTTATTTTTCCCTTGCTGTATTTTACATTTTCTTATTTTTCAAGTTCCCATTTAAAATGTACTTCCTTTGTTATTTATTTAGCATCCAAAAATAACTGATTCCAACTTTGAAAAGCCTGGTGTATTATCAAAAGATACAAGCAAGTAGAATAATAATATAGATCTGGGGTCACCAAATGTTTTACACAGAGAGCCAGATAACTGAGAGAATGATGAGCACAGACTGGATAATCATTTTGTTCAATACAAGAGGCTGAATAAACAAAAAATAAAAACAACAAATGTATCTATTTACCAAAAAGTTATCAAAGAAGACAACATTAGCAATAAAATAGTTATATCATACCCAGTGTGCATCTACGGCTATATCGTGTTCAATACACCGGTTCCCATCTGATCACTGAAGTTAAGCAACATCGAGCAGTACTTAAATGGATGACCATTTGGGAATACCAGGTGCTGTAAACGTAAGGACCAAGAATGGTCCACCACTCCTCCAGGTTTGGGGGTTGAGTGCAGGGCTAATAACCCTGCCCCGTAAAAAACAGTTTGTTACAGAAACAGCAATAAAAGGTTTCTGCCTTATGCACCATCTAGGTGTGATGGATAAATGATAACGATGATGATGATGACACCTATTGTGCGCTTATCCAAATTTTACTAACTAAGCAGCAAGAAATGATAGTGAGATTTTTGAAACTGGTGTTTACCTTTTAAGATATAATCAATAATTGCTTTGGAAATCCTGCATTCAACCATGAAAATTGCTTTCAAATGTTCATCAGTCAACCTTGTAACATGTGCTGACTTTACATACTTCATTTTTGAAAATGTATGCTCACAGACATAAGTTGTTCCAACCATTGATGCCATACTGGAGACAAATTTCTTCAACTTTGAAAACTCATTATTTGGTAAGCAACGATAAAATTCAAGATTTTTTCCTTCTCTGTGGTTCTCTTTCAACAAGTCACTTATTTGCAAATCAATAAATTCCAACTAAAGTTCAATTGGCACATCATTATGGTTACAATCAAACAGATTCTGGAACAGATAAGAGATGGTAATTGACATTGCATTTATATTCTTTTAGATTGTAGCTGTCAGGGAAGCAAGTATACAGAAGGGAATTCCACAGGCGAGAAGTGCGAGAAAAGAAGCTGGTAGAGTAGAAATTACAGTTACACTTGATAGGTTTCATTGTAAAAGAGTGGGACCTAGCTGCGAGTCTAGTAGCTCAAGTAAATTCATGTAGAGAGGGCACCAGGGAGCTAAGCTTATCGGAGCAGAAGCTGTGAAAGTATTTGTAGAAGAGAAAAAGGTAAGTTACATTATTTCAGTGAGAAAGTGACTGAGCTACCAGGTTGGGATCAATTACATTACAGATTCTTCGTTGGATTTTGTCAAGAACCCCGAGATGAATAGCAGGGGCACCCAACCAGATGTAACAGCAGTATTCAGCGCATGGGTGGGTGGTAGATTTATATATGTGCAAGATGGATTCAGATGAGAAAAATTTCCTGGCCCTACACAGTAAACCAACCTTCTTAGCAGCAGAATTATCTATGGATTCAATGTAGTCATTCCACCTGAGGTCGGCTGAGAGTGTTAGACCGAGGAAGCACAGTGTTTTGCTTACAGTCAGGGAGATTAACCTGATCCATGCTGATGGTGGGTAGGAGTGATTGTTTATGGTGGTTTAAGTATAGCATCTTTGTTTTGGAAGTATTCAAAAATTTACAAGCCATTTTTTACCCCAGTCCACCACAGATTGGAGGTTCTTTCCAAGATGAGCAGTGAGGTTTGTTTTGTCGTCCTCAGCAGATTTCTTATTGAGGCAGGAGCAAATGGTGGTGGCATCAGTGTAGATACCTACTTGGGATCTGATTACATCAGGGAGATCATTGATGAAGATCAGAAAAGGGGTAGGACCTAGAATAGAGCTTTAAGGGACACTCATGTTTGTATCTGGAAGCATGCCCATTCAATACTACCTTCATTATGTAATTTGAAAGGAATGACTGGATTAGATCAAACAAACTTATCATATACCATAGATATACCTGTAGAAGGCCAGCATGCCAGACTCTGTCAAATGCTTTGGAGATATCTAGGGCAACAGCTTGAGCTTTATTGTTCTTATAGAGAGCTTGGTATCCAGGTTTGAAGTATTTACTTATATTGTTATTTCTTGATGCTCCTATCTTACATTCTAGTAGTAATTTATTAAAAATGAACTTGATCTTCGTGACGAACATCAACTCTGCAGACAACATTCCAGACAGGATGCTCGAGTTTAGTGTTATTCTGAAAACACTCAGAAATTGTTGTAACATTACTTCATTTAATTCCTCTCCCTCTGATTCTTATAGTGCTTTTTTAAACATATCGATAAACTGTTCTGCTTGTCCTTTTGATCTTGGGTGATAAGGGGGAGTTGTAATATGTTCTGTTGCTAATGATTTACAGAGAGTCTTAAATTCACTAGTGTGAATTGTGCCCCATTATCTGAAACAATAGCCAGGTAAAGAAAACCTTGCAAAATCTTGTGTCGGAAATTTATCATTACTGCGGTCGTCTGTCTTCTACATTTTAATATTTCTGGCCATTTAGTGTAACCATTGACTATCACTAGGTAGTATGTTCTGTTTAACAGTCCTGCAAAGTCTATATGTATTCTGGACCATGGCATATTGGTTTTCAGGTAAGGTTTAAATTTTATAAGCCAGAGTACAACCTCTGCATGATTTCACTAATTTTTCAATATCTTGATTTATTTTTGGCCAATACATATAACACCTCATTAAGGATTTCATTCTAGAAATTCCTGAATGACCTATATGAAATTCTTTTAGCATGTTTTTTGCAATGTTGTTGGAATCCCAAATCTTTTTACATACGTAAGTACATTATCCCATAATGAAAATACATTATTTCTAGTCATATTTTTTCTTTAAATCTAAATTGCTTCTTTATTTTCATTATAAAGTTGTCTTTTTCTAACTTAATTCTTATTTCCTCTAATGTTATGGGCAGTTCCCTCACAGTATTGTATAATACATTATTAATTTTCTTTTTGACCCTTATCTCTGCAATTACTGTGTCCTCAAGTGGTTCACAGAATTTTGGTATTAGTCTAGATAATCTTTCTGCATAAGTTCATTTTTGGGTGATATAAACTTCATTTTATAATTATAGTTGAGTAGGATAGTTCACCAATGCTGCACTCTATTTGCTGTATGTGTAGGAACATCCTTTTTTTATCTATATATGGACAATAATAGATGATGGTCTGTCTGTAGTATGAATTTTTTACCATGTATAAATTTATGAAACTTTTTCATAGCAAATATTATAGTCAATGCTTCATTTTCTATCTGGCTGTAGCTTTTTTAATTTGCAATTAATGATCTTTAAGCAAGAGATATTGGTTTAGTTTTTTCTGCCCCCCCTCCTCCATATTTGTGTAGTATCACTGCTCCAATACCCAAATCACTTGCATCTAATGCAACCAGTCTTTAATTTAGGGTCAAAATGAGCTAGTGACAAGTCTGACGTTAAGACTTTCTTGATCTCTTTGAAAGTACTTTGACATTTATCTGACTAATTTCATTTCACATCTTCACATCAGCCTGCTATTCAAGGGTTCTCTTAATCTGTGCATATTTGGTATATATATATATATATATATATATATATATATATATGATAATAATTCAGTCAGTTAAGTGCCATATGGGATACATGCTTGGGCGATCATGTCTCAAAAGAAACATGGGTAACTGGGCAGAAGATTATCCCACAGTAGATTGCCATTACTTTCTGTGGTAGACTGGTTGCCAGCCAAGGCTGTAGAACCCAATCTTCCTGTTATGTAACCCATAACAGGAGGGAAGCGACGGATTAATACCTTTCCCAAAGGTATTTGTGCACAAGTGAATGCAAAGAATTCAACTGGAATTCAAATGATAGTAATTAGCAAACCCTAAAAATACTTGTAACTTTGTTAGGTATTGAGTGGAGTTTATTGTCTTTTTTTACTGTTCTCTTTGGAGTTGAAAAATGTCTATGGTCTTTTCTCTTAGATGGTTGGGTGCTATATACTTGTGAAATGTCTCTTTCCTAAATCCTTGTGATAGCTTGTTTTGAATTTACAATATCTTGACACTCTTTTGCTATTTTCTTGAGAGCAACATGATACTTTTAATTATTTCAAGATGAGGTTGACTGTATTTGCTCTCTGGTGATCTGTGTTCAAAACCAAGTGTTGGCAGTGACACTTTATTTCTATATGACAGAAATCACATTCTTTTTACTTTGTACATACCAACTACTCTTCACGTTTTTATTTTGCTCCTTAGTAATAAACATCTCTTCTTTTATTTTAAAATTTGACATCTAATATCTCTTTCTTATTTTGAACCTTGGCAAAATCTCTTTTATTTTGCACATTAGCAAATAATATCTCCGTTTTTTTTTTAAATTTTAGATCTTAGTAGTCAATATATATGTATATATTTTTGCACTTTGCTAACCAATATCTTTAATGTAAGGTTCAATGGCTTTCCCTTTTTTATAAAGGTCTTCTTTAGATTTCCAGTTGTCAAAAAAATGCTACAGCAGATTAACTTTCAGTCCCTAGTTATTTTCATCAGGTAATCTTTACATGCTCAAATGACAATGAATAGACTACTTCAATTTCTGTTGGATCACTGATTAATTCAGTATATGTCTTTTATAAATTAGTCTTCTTAGGATAAATGAAAAATATATTGGATGAAAGAGTGTGTATTTTACTTTGAAAAAATTGGGCTTTCTGAGTTAAATAGTGAAAAAAGACTCCCGTAGAAATTTCCTTTTCTAAAATTAAAAAATAAGAGAGAGAAAAAGATTGAAACTAAACACATCATGTAAAGTTGATGACTCTTGAATCTCTTCCACTTTTGACTAAGTCAAACTGCTTTTTTTGTGGACTTAAAATATACTTAAAAACCAACCACTGCAGACAGTAAAAAATAGATAGCTATTTTTGGTATCAAATATGACACCACTATCATAACAAAAACATCATTATTATTAAAGGCATTAAATCATTACGAGATTCAGTTTTTTTCAGTAGGAAGTTGATAGGCTAGAAACTTTTGCTTAAAGTTATGATGCTAGGCAGTTATATTCAACATTTTTTTTGAACAGCCACATTATTTCAGCATCTTCAGAAACGGTTTTTTGTAGTCTAGGGTAGACAACTTGGTTGAGTTATGTCCCTTATATTATATTTGCTCTTAACTGGTTTGAAAGTCGCTCCATCATACATACATACACACACACACACACACACACACACACACATACATACATATATATATATATATATATATATATGTGTGTGTGTGTGTGTGTGTGTGAACTAACCTCCAGCCATGGTGCTACAGAGACGGGGTGGGGTGTGACATAAGCTCCGTCACCATTTTTTTTACTGGAGTATAGAACTAAACCAAAGATTAAATGTTTTTCTTAACTTCTATCTATGACAATGCTATTGAGCGGAACTATTATTTACTGACATTAACTTTAAAAATAAATCATAAAATTCCATTTTCCATTTTCCCCACAAAATATTAGTTTCTAAAACTTTTATATTTATATGAAAAATATTTACTGATCTCATTCCAGAAAATAAGTACATGCAAAAAGAAAAAAAAATTGTCTCTAAAATTAAAACAAAAAAATTTGTTAAAGTTGGATAATTGATGAAAAAAAAATTCATTTCATGAAAGGATTTGTTATTTTATGGCATTGTGCCTTGTCACTTATTTCTTCATTCTTTCTAACATAATGTTGTAACATGTATGTACACACCTATGAAAAATAAATGAAAGTGACCATCAGAAATCAACATGAAATTAGTAAAACAGCTAATTTTGTCAACGTTTCAGTTTTAATTCATAACATCAGAACCTACACAAATTTTTTGAGTTATTTTCATTTTTTATACTTTAAAATTGTTGAAGAGTATCATATGTAAATTGATTGGTCTTCAGGATGCATAATGGTTATTGGCATAAAAAATGGATTTGGTGAATAGAGTTTCAATTCATACTGTCCCTGTTCAGAATCAAATTTTTTGCTTTGTACTCTTGCCCTCATGAAAAAGAAGCAGATTCATATTTTTAACATAACAAGCAGTGGTGGGCAAACTATGGCATGCAGGCAACATCTGGCTCATGGCAAGTTTGATGATGGCTTCCAATTTCAAAGAAAATTTATTTTGTACATTATTTGATTTTCATCCAATCAGTTTTTCTTTTTTTGCAATTTTAGTCTGTCTCCAATGGTAATAAATGATAGCTACAACAATTTATTCTTTTCATTTAATGTTCATGAAAAATTATCAAATTTGTAGAAACAAGTTTACGTCATTTCATACAAGCTGATGCAAATTGGATCAGTATATTCAATTTATTATATGGCACATCAGCACTATCCTTTTACATTGGCAGATTAACTTAATCTAATTTTTTGTTTGTATTTTTATTTTTTGTTTGTTTGCTTGCTTGCTTTTAACACAAGATCTATCGAGATTTGTGTTTGTTGTATCTTTGTGGATAGTTATGAGACTCTACTTTGATGAAGTGTATGCAGCAATTTTTTGTTTTTTTTTATTTCAAATGTGAGCAATTCAAAATTTGTTAAGAAAGAAAAATTGATGATGAATGTTGAATTTTTTTAACCAGAATGGAAAAATAAATATTTGTTTCATAATTTGATTTTGCTGTTTAAAGGGTACATCAAAAGACACTTTCGGACCAAACTTTCTGATTATGGAAGAAATTTATCTAAAAAGAATTTAGAACAAAAAACCAAAGGCCTTAAAAGAAGTCTTAGCAAAACAAACACACCTCAAGAGTCTGTAGCCAAGGAAAGCTTTGAAATTTAAAAAAACAATAAAGCTTTTTGGACTCAGAGTTTGTAAAATCTGGTAGACTGGTTGCCAAGGCTACAGAACCCAGTCAAGGGTATTTGTGTATAAGTGAATGCAATGAATTCAACTTGAATTTGGACTCATCTCTTCGATTTCTCATTTCATGCCGATATCCACTGCACCACAATGCACATTGTTAACCTGTTAAGGGGCCTAAATCACAAGCATTTAAAAAATCTACTTGAAGACATAAACTTGCTGGATGCTTTCTGAGCCATAGACAAGTCAATCCCAAAAGCTTTCTGAATCATTTAAATAGTTTCCAAGGATGAATGTCTAAGTTCAGCACAATTTTGGACATTTCCCTCTTCTGCAGACAACTGAAGTATCACCAGCTTTTGCAGATAAATATAGTCAATAAATACTTCAGAGATGAATTTACTGGAAGATTTTCAGATTTCCAATGAATGGAAAATGAAATGGTGTCGTAATATATAGGGGCTCAGATTGAGGAATTGGAGAGCCAAATATGAATTCTATTCTAGTTTATTACATTCATTTATGTTCAAGTGTCTTTGTTTGGAAAAGATATAAATGTATCTCTTCTCCTGCACCCCTCAGTAGTGATAGGTAAATAGCAGGGCATACTGTACCCTATAGACTTGAGTGGCAACCAATCTAGGAGAAAGACAACTCTCAATTCAAATTCCATCTAGTTAGTCTCACCAACCTGCAATTGGCTAAGCCTGGGTAGTAGAGACATAGTCAATCAGGGAAGGGTTTCTCCAACAGGAGGAAGATGGCCCTGGATTTGGATTGGAAAATAGCATCAATTTGCTTAGCTTGATGTAAGACAGCATCAGGTGTTCTGCTGAAGAAATTCATCAATCAACTAGTTGACAATACAGTGAAGACATTAAATCATTACTAGATTCAGTTTTTTTCAGAAGGAAGTTGATAGGCGAGATACTTTTGCTTAAAGTTATGATGCTAGGCAGTTATATTAAACATTTTTTTTTTTTAACAGCCACATTATTTCAGCATCTTCAGAAACGGTTTTTGTAGTCTAGGGTAGACAACTTGGTGGAGTTATGTCCCTTACATTATATTTGCTCATAACTGGTTTGCAACAGACTAATTTCTAGTCATCACTTCATCATGTGAAATTTCAAGAGTTTTGCTAGAAAGATCTTCGTACATTTTGCATACACATATATTTATAAACAGACAGTTCCTAGAATAAACATAAAAAAAAATTAAAAATCACTTTCAAGAGACTAGTGGCAAAGCTTGAAGAACCATTGCCAAAACTTTATCAGGGTTTTTGCACATTGAATTATCTCAAAAAGAATGGGAAGTGAAGATATTCAAAATGCTTGGATGTTTTTTCAATCATGGGAGAGTGATCCCAAAAAAATATGGAGAGTAAAGAGATTTAAAATCCCAGGATGCTTTTTCAATCACGAGAAAGTCGTCTTGAAAAGAATTGGAAGTAAAGAGATTTAAATTGTCAGGATGTTTTCTTAGTCATGAGAGAGTCATCCTGCAAAGAATAGGAAGTGAAGAGATTGAAAATATCAAGATGTTTTATCAATCATAGGAGAATCCACCTGAAAAGAATGAGAAGTAAAGAGATTCAAAATGTCAGAATGTTTTCTCAATTGTGGTAGAGTCATCCTGAAAAGAATAGGAAGTGAAGAATTCAGAATTGCTGGATGTTTTCTCAATCATCAGAGAGATATCCTAAAAAGAATCGGTAGTGAAGAGATTCAAAATGCCTGGATTTATCTCAATACTGGGAGAGTCATTTTGAAAAGAATAGGAAGTGAAGAAGTTCAAAATTGCTGTATGTTTTCTCAATCATTGGCAAGAAATCCCAAAAAGAATGGATAGTGAAGAGATTCAAAATGCTAAGATATTTTCTCAATCGTGGGCAAGTCATTCTGAAAAGAATGGGAAGTGAAGAGATTCAAAATACCTGGATGTTTTCTCAGTCATGGTAAAGTGATCTCAAAAAGATTGGGAAGTGAAGAGATTCAAAATCACTAGATCTTTTTCTAGTCATGAGAGAGTCATACCAAAAAAATGGGAAGTAATGAGATGTAAAATGGATTGTATGCTTTCGCAATCATGGCAGAGTCATCCTGTAAAAAATGGGAAGTAAAGAGTTTTAAAATATTTGTATGCTTTTGCAATAATGACAGTCATCTAAAAAAGAATGAGAAGTGAAGAATTTCAAAATATCCACATTTTTTTCATAATGATTGCATAGTCATCCTGTAAAGCATGAAAAGTGAAGTGATTCAAAATGCCTGTATGCTTTTAAAATCATGGGAGTGTCATCTTATAAAGAACGGAAAGTGAAGGTATTCAAAATGGCTGGATGTATTCGCAGTCATGCTAGAGTCACCCCATAAAGAATGTGAAGAGAATGAAAATGGCTAAATACTTTTAAAATCGTAGGAGAGTCATCCTGAAAAGCATGTGAAGTGAAGAAACTGAAAATGACTGAGCGCGCTTGCAATCATAAGAAAGTCATCCTGAAAAAAATAGGAAGTGAAGAGATTAAAAATTGTCGGAAATTTACAGATGTAACGGGTCTCCTGATTGGCTGATTTAACCCGAACCTCGTTTTGAACTTTAGGCGGGCTTTACCAGAGGTTTTATGTTTTTTTTACACGATGGTTTTGTTCACTCCTCTTTTCAGCTAGCACGAACAGTATCGGACGTATTTGTGCCGCTCCGGATTTTTGTTGCAGCAGGGCCTAAATTGGCGCCCACTTGTCTCGCTATATCGAGACCATCTTACCAATTCTTTGTAATCTTTTAGGCTAATGCCACAACTTTGTAACAGAGAAAATCTCTTGTTACCCTTCTTACCTTAAAAAGGATACCCTATGGGCAAAGCCTTGCCTTCCTAGAGAAAAATTCTCTAAGCACTATCATCTTATACCAAGATAAGAAACTGTGAAAGAAGCTGACCCAGAAGAAAGTTCCTGTACGTCGCGGATCGCAGTTCCTTGTGTCTTTTTCATCCCACTCCTAGACGGAGGATACTATACCAAGCTAAGCAGAGAAAAGAGACTATACCAAGCTACACTGTAGCAGCAAAATTCAGCATATTTTTGCAAGACAAATAAATTGTTTTTTCTATACCAGGTATGTCTTGTTATGTTTGATAATTTCCTTTCACTGCTTAAGCGCTAAGCTATGTGAATATATTTCTCACAAAATGCCTAAATACTTTTGCAACTGTGTGAGAGCCATCCTGAAAATAATGGGAAGTGAAGAGATTCAAATTGCTTGTATGCTTTTGCAATCATGGGAGAGTGATTCAATATAGAAAAGGAAGTAAGACATTCAAAATGGCTGGATGCTTTTGCAATTATGGCAGTCATCCCATAAAGTATGGCATGTGAACTGTTTCAAAATTACTGGATAGTTTCACAATCATGGGAGTCATCCCGAAATTAATGAGAAGTTAACAAAATTCAAAATGACTGGATGGTTTTGCCATCATCATAGCATCATTCTAAAAATAAAAGCAAATGAAAAGATTCAAAATGGCTGGATGCTTTTGAAGTTAAAAAGAATGGGAAGTGAAATGATTAAAAATGCAAGGCCTTTGCAGTCATGTTAGTGACATTCTGTAAAATTCTTCGCAATCATGGTAGAAACATCCATTAAATAATGGAAAGTGAATAGTTTTAAAATTCCTGGATTCCTTTACAATCATGCTTGTTATCTTGTAAAGAATAGGAAGTGAAGAGATTCAAAATGCCTGTATGCTTTCACAAGCATGGCAGAGTCATCCCGAAAAGAATGGGTAGTGAAGAGATCCAAAATGCCTGGATGCTTATGCTGTCATTCAGTAAAATATGTCATGTGAAATGTTTAAAATTCTCTGGATGCTTTTGCAATCATGGCAGAGTCATCCTGAAATGAATGGGAAGTTAATAGATTAAAAATGACTGGATACTTTTGCAATCATCGAAGTACCATAAAAAAGATCATTCAAAATACTTCCATTATATTGCAATCAAATGAGTCATTCTGAAAACAATGGAAAGTGAAGAGATTCAAAATGGCTACGTGTTTTTGCAATCTTGTTACAGCCATCCCATAAGTGTGAGAAGAAGAGATTCAAAATAACTGGAGATTTTTACAATCATGCCTGAATCATCCCCTGGGAAGTGAAGTGATTGAAAATGCCTGGATGCTTTTGCAATCATGGTTGTCATCCTGTAAAGTATGGCATGTGAAGAGTTTCAAACTGCCTGGATGGTTTTGCAATAATAAGAGAATCATCCCCGCAAAAATGGGAAGTGAAGTGATTGAAAATGCCTGGATGCTTTTGCAATCATGGTTGTCATCCTGTAAAGTATGGCATGTGAAGAGTTTCAAACTGCCTGGATGCTTTTGCAATAATAGGAGAATCATCCCAACAAAAATGGGAAGTGAATAGATTGAAAATGCCTGGATGCTTTTGCAATCATGGTTGTCATCGTGTAAAGTATGGTATGTGAAGAGTTTCAAACTGCCTGGATGCTTTTGCAATAATAGGAGAATCATCTCACCAAAAATGGGAAGTGAAGAGGTTGAAAATGCCTGGATGCTTTTGCAATCATGGTTGTCATCCTGTAAAGTATGGTATGTAAAGAGTTTCAAACTGCCTGGATGCTTTTGCAATAATAGGTGAATCATCCCCCCGCAAAAATGGGAAGTGAAGTGAATGAAAATGCCTGGATGCTTTTGCAATCATGGTTGTCATCGTGTAAAGTATGGTATGTGAAGAGTTTCAAACTGCCTGGATGCTTTTGCAATAATAGGAGAATCATCCCCCCAAAACTGGGAAGTGAAGTGAATGAAAATGCCTGGATGCTTTTGCAGTCATGGTTGTCATCGTGTAAAGTATGGTATGTGAAGAGTTTCAAACTGCCTGGATGCTTTTGCAATAATAGGTGAATCATCCCCCGCCAAAAATGGGAACTGAAGTGAATGAAAATGCCTGGATGCTTTTGCAATCATGATTGTCATCGTGTAAAGTATGGTATGTGAAGAGTTTCAAACTGCCTGGATGCTTTTGCAATAATAGGAGAATCATCCCCCCAAAACTGGGAAGTGAAGTGAATGAAAATGCCTGGATGCTTTTGCAGTCATGGTTGTCATCGTGTAAAGTATGGCATGTGAAGAGTTTCAAACTGTCCGGATGCTTTTGCAATAATAGGAGAATCATCTCACCAAAAATGGGAAGTGAAGAGATTGAAAATGCCTGGATGCTTTTGCAGTCATGGTTGTCATCCTGTAAAGTATGGTATGTGAAGAGTTTCAAACTGCCTGGATGCTTTTGCAATAATAGGAGAATCATCTCACCAAAAATGGGAAGTGAAGAGATTGACAATGCCTGGATGCTTTTGCAATCATGGTTGTCATCGTGTAAAGTATGGTATGTGAAGAGTTTCAAACTACCTGGATGCTTTTGCAATAATAGGTGAATCATCCCCCCCCCCCCAAAAAAAAAAAATGGGAAGTGAAGTGAATGAAAATGCCTGGATGCTTTTGCAGTCATGGTTGTCATCGTGTAAAGTATGGTATGTGAAGAGTTTCAAACTGCCTGGATGCTTTTGCAATAATAGGTGAATCATCCCCCCCCAAAAATGGGAACTGAAGTGATTGAAAATGCCTGGATGCTTTTGCAATCATGGTTGTCATCGTGTAAAGTATGGTATGTGAAGAGTTTCAAACTGCCTGGATGCTTTTGCAATAATAGGTGAATCATCCCCCACCAAAAATGGGAACTGAAGTGAATGAAAATGCCTGGATGCTTTTGCAATCATGGTTGTCATCGTGTAAAGTATGGTATGTGAAGAGTTTCAAACTGCCTGGATGCTTTTGCAATAATAGGAGAATCGTCTCACCAAAAATGGGAAGTGAAGAGATTGAAAATGCCTGGATGCTTCTGCAATCATGGTTGTCATCCTGTAAAGTATGGCATGTAAAGAGTTTCAAACTGCCTGGATGCTTTTGCAATAATAGGTGAATCATCCCCCACCAAAAATGGGAACTGAAGTGAATGAAAATGCCTGGATGCTTTTGCAATCATGGTTGTCATCGTGTAAAGTATGGTATGTGAAGAGTTTCAAACTGCCTGGATGCTTTTGTAATAATAGGAGAATCATCTCACCAAAAATGGGAAGTGAAGAGATTGAAAATGCCTGGATGCTTTTGCAATCATGGTTGTCATCCTGTAAAGTATGGCATGTAAAGAGTTTCAAACTGCCTGGATGCTTTTGCAATAATGGGTGAATCATCCCCCCCCAAAAATGGGAACTGAAGTGAATGAAAATGCCTGGATGCTTTTGCAATCATGGTTGTCATCGTGTAAAGTATGGTATGTGAAGAGTTTCAAACTGCCTGGATGCTTTTGCAATAATAGGAGAATCATCCCCCCAAAACTGGGAAGTGAAGTGATTGAAAATGCCTGGATGCTTTTGCAGTCATAGTTGTCATCGTGTAAAGTATGGTATGTGAAGAGTTTCAAACTGCCTGGATGCTTTTGCAATAATAGGTGAGTCATCCCCCCGCCCCCAAGATGGGAAGTGAAGTGAATGAAAATGCCTGGATGTTTTTGCAATCATGGTTGTCATCGTGTAAAGTATAGTATGTGAAGAGTTTCAAACTGCCTGGATGCTTTTGCAATAATAGGTGAATCATCCCCCCCCAAAAATGGGAAGTGAAGTGAATGAAAATGCCTGGATGCTTTTGCAGTCATGGTTGTCATCCTGTAAAGTATGGCATGTGAAGAGTTTCAAACTGCCTGGATGCTTTTGCAATAATAGGAGAATCATCCCCCCAAAACTGGGAAGTGAAGTGATTGAAAATGCCTGGATGCTTTTGCAATCATGGTTGTCATCATGTAAAGTATGGTATGTGAAGAGTTTCAAACTGCCTGGATACTTTTGCAATAATAGGAGAATCATCCCAACAAAAATGGGAAGTGAATAGATTGAAAATGCCTGGATGCTTTTGCAATCATGGTTGTCATCGTGTAAAGTATGGTATGTGAAGAGTTTCAAACTGCCTGGATGCTTTTGCAATAATAGGAGAATCATCTCACCAAAAATGGGAAGTGAAGAGGTTGAAAATGCCTGGATGCTTTTGCAATCATGGTTGTCATCGTGTAAAGTATGGTATGTAAAGAGTTTCAAACTGCCTGGATGCTTTTGCAATAATAGGTGAATCATCCACCCGCAAAAATGGGAAGTGAAGTGAATGAAAATGCCTGGATGCTTTTGCAATCATGGTTGTCATCGTGTAAAGTATGGTATGTGAAGAGTTTCAAACTGCCTGGATGCTTTTGCAATAATAGGAGAATCATCCCCCCAAAACTGGGAAGTGAAGTGAATGAAAATGCCTGGATGCTTTTGCAGTCATGGTTGTCATCGTGTAAAGTATGGTATGTGAAGAGTTTCAAACTGCCTGGATGCTTTTGCAATAATAGGAGAATCATCCCCCCAAAACTGGGAAGTGAAGTGAATGAAAATGCCTGGATGCTTTTGCAGTCATGGTTGTCATCGTGTAAAGTATGGCATGTGAAGAGTTTCAAACTGTCCGGATGCTTTTGCAATAATAGGAGAATCATCTCACCAAAAATGGGAAGTGAAGAGATTGAAAATGCCTGGATGCTTTTGCAGTCATGGTTGTCATCCTGTAAAGTATGGTATGTGAAGAGTTTCAAACTGCCTGGATGCTTTTGCAATAATAGGAGAATCATCTCACCAAAAATGGGAAGTGAAGAGATTGACAATGCCTGGATGCTTTTGCAATCATGGTTGTCATCGTGTAAAGTATGGTATGTGAAGAGTTTCAAACTACCTGGATGCTTTTGCAATAATAGGTGAATCATCCCCCCCCCAAAAAAAAATGGGAAGTGAAGTGAATGAAAATGCCTGGATGCTTTTGCAGTCATGGTTGTCATCGTGTAAAGTATGGTATGTGAAGAGTTTCAAACTGCCTGGATGCTTTTGCAATAATAGGTGAATCATCCCCCCCCAAAAATGGGAAGTGAAGTGAATGAAAATGCCTGGATGCTTTTGCAATCATGGTTGTCATCGTGTAAAGTATGGTATGTGAAGAGTTTCAAACTGCCTGGATGCTTTTGCAATAATAGGAGAATCATCCCCCCAAAACTGTGAAGTGAAGTGAATGAAAATGCCTGCATGCTTTTGCAATCATGGTTGTAATCGTGTAAAGTATGGCATGTGAAGAGTTTCAAACTGTCCGGATGCTTTTGCAATAATAGGAGAATCATCTCACCAAAAATGGGAAGTGAAGAGATTGAAAATGCCTGGATGCTTTTGCAGTCATGGTTGTCATCCTGTAAAGTATGGTATGTGAAGAGTTTCAAACTGCCTGGATGCTTTTGCAATAATAGGAGAATCGTCTCACCAAAAATGGGAAGTGAAGAGATTGAAAATGCCTGGATGCTTCTGCAATCATGGTTGTCATCCTGTAAAGTATGGCATGTAAAGAGTTTCAAACTGCCTGGATGCTTTTGCAATAATAGGTGAATCATCCCCCACCAAAAATGGGAACTGAAGTGAATGAAAATGCCTGGATGCTTTTGCAATCATGGTTGTCATCGTGTAAAGTATGGTATGTGAAGAGTTTCAAACTGCCTGGATGCTTTTGTAATAATAGGAGAATCATCTCACCAAAAATGGGAAGTGAAGAGATTGAAAATGCCTGGATGCTTTTGCAATCACGGTTGTCATCCTGTAAAGTATGGCATGTAAAGAGTTTCAAACTGCCTGGATGCTTTTGCAATAATGGGTGAATCATCCCCCCCCAAAAAATGGGAACTGAAGTGAATGAAAATGCCTGGATGCTTTTGCAATCATGGTTGTCATCGTGTAAAGTATGGTATGTGAAGAGTTTCAAACTGCCTGGATGCTTTTGCAATAATAGGAGAATCATCCCCCCAAAACTGGGAAGTGAAGTGATTGAAAATGCCTGGATGCTTTTGCAGTCATAGTTGTCATCGTGTAAAGTATGGTATGTGAAGAGTTTCAAACTGCCTGGATGCTTTTGCAATAATAGGTGAGTCATCCCCCCCCCCCCCCAAGATGGGAAGTGAAGTGAATGAAAATGCCTGGATGCTTTTGCAGTCATGGTTGTCATCGTGTAAAGTATGGCATGTGAAGAGTTTCAAACTGTCCGGATGCTTTTGCAATAATAGGAGAATCATCTCACCAAAAATGGGAAGTGAAGAGATTGAAAATGCCTGGATGCTTTTGCAGTCATGGTTGTCATCCTGTAAAGTATGGTATGTAAAGAGTTTCAAACTGCCTGGATGCTTTTGCAATAATAGGAGAATCATCTCACCAAAAATGGGAAGTGAAGAGATTGACAATGCCTGGATGCTTTTGCAGTCATAGTTGTCATCGTGTAAAGTATGGTATGTGAAGAGTTTCAAACTGCCTGGATGCTTTTGCAATAATAGGTGAGTCATCCCCCCCCCCCCAAGATGGGAAGTGAAGTGAATGAAAATGCCTGGATGCTTTTGCAATCATGGTTGTCATCGTGTAAAGTATGGTATGTGAAGAGTTTCAAACTGCCTGGATGCTTTTGCAATAATAGGAGAATCGTCTCACCAAAAATCGGAAGTGAAGAGATTGAAAATACCTGGATGCTTTTGCAATCATGGTTGTCATCGTGTAAAGTATAGTATGTGAAGAGTTTCAAACTGCCTGGATGCTTTTGCAATAATAGGTGAATCATCCCCCCCCAAAAATGGGAAGTGAAGTGAATGAAAATGCCTGGATGCTTTTGCAGTCATGGTTGTCATCCTGTAAAGTATGGCATGTGAAGAGTTTCAAACTGCCTGGATGCTTTTGCAATAATAGGAGAATCATCCCCCCAAAACTGGGAAGTGAAGTGATTGAAAATGCCTGGATGCTTTTGCAATCATGGTTGTCATCGTGTAAAGTATGGTATGTGAAGAGTTTCAAACTGCCTGGATGCTTTTGCAATAATAGGAGAATCATCCCCCCAAAAAAATGGGAAGTGAAGTGATTGAAAATGCCTGGATGCTTTTGCAATCATGGTTGTCATCGTGTAAAGTATGGCATGTGAAGAGTTTCAAACTGTCCGGATGCTTTTGCAATAATAGGAGAATCATCCCCATCAAAACTGGGAAGTGAAGTGATTGAAAATGCCTGGATGCTTTTGCAATCATGGTTGTCATCCTGTAACGTATGGCATGTGAAAAGTTTCAAACTGCCTGGATGCTTTTGCAATAATAGGAGAATCATCCCCATCAAAACTGGGAAGTTAAGTGATTGAAAATGCCTGGATGCTTTTGCAATCATGGTTGTCATCCTGTAAAGTATGGTATGTGAAGAGTTTCAAACTGCCTGGATGCTTTTGCAATAATAGGTGAATCATCCCCCCCCAAATAATGGGAAGTGAAGTGAATGAAAATGCCTGGATGCTTTTGCAATCATGGTTGTCATCGTGTAAAGTATGGCATGTGAAGAGTTTCAAACTGTCCGGATGCTTTTGCAATAATAGAAGAATCATCCCCCGCGAAAAATGGGAAGTGAAGTAATTGAAAATGCCTGGATGCTTTTGCAATCATGGTTGTCATCCTGTAAAGTATGGCATGTGAAGAGTTTCAAACTGCCTGGATGCTTTTGCAATAATAGGAGAATCATCCCCCCAAAACTGGGAAGTGAAGTGATTGAAAATACCTGGATGCTTTTGCAATCATGGTTGTAATCGTGTAAAGTATGGCATGTGAAGAGTTTCAAACTGCCTGGATACTTTTGCAATAATAGGAGAATCATCCCCCCCAAAAAATGGGAAGTGAAGTGATTGAAAATGCCTGGATGCTTTTGCAATCATGGTTGTCATCCTGTAAAGTATAGCATGTGAAGAGTTTCAAACTGCCTGGATGCTTTTGCAATAATAGGAGAATCACCCCCGCAAAAAAATGGGAAGTGAAGTGATTGAAAATGCCTGGACGCTTTTGCAATCATGGTTGTCATCCTGTAAAGTATGGCATGTGAAGAGTTTCAAACTGCCTGGATGCTTTTGCAATAATAGGAGAATCACCCCCGCAAAAACTGGGAAGTGAAGTGATTGAAAATGCCTGGATGCTTTTGCAATCATGGTTGTCATCGTGTAAAGTATGGCATGTGAAGAGTTTCAAACTGTCCGGATGCTTTTGCAATAATAGGAGAATCATCTCACCAAAAATGGGAAGTGAAGAGATTGAAAATGCCTGGATGCTTTTGCAGTCATGGTTGTCATCCTGTAAAGTATGGTATGTAAAGAGTTTCAAACTGCCTGGATGCTTTTGCAATAATAGGAGAATCATCTCACCAAAAATGGGTAGTGAAGAGATTGACAATGCCTGGATGCTTTTGCAGTCATAGTTGTCATCGTGTAAAGTATGGTATGTGAAGAGTTTCAAACTGCCTGGATGCTTTTGCAATAATAGGTGAGTCATCCCCCCCCCCCCAAGATGGGAAGTGAAGTGAATGAAAATGCCTGGATGCTTTTGCAATCATGGTTGTCATCGTGTAAAGTATGGTATGTGAAGAGTTTCAAACTGCCTGGATGCTTTTGCAATAATAGGAGAATCGTCTCACCAAAAATCGGAAGTGAAGAGATTGAAAATACCTGGATGCTTTTGCAATCATGGTTGTCATCGTGTAAAGTATAGTATGTGAAGAGTTTCAAACTGCCTGGATGCTTTTGCAATAATAGGTGAATCATCCCCCCCCAAAAATGGGAAGTGAAGTGAATGAAAATGCCTGGATGCTTTTGCAGTCATGGTTGTCATCCTGTAAAGTATGGCATGTGAAGAGTTTCAAACTGCCTGGATGCTTTTGCAATAATAGGAGAATCATCCCCCCAAAACTGGGAAGTGAAGTGATTGAAAATGCCTGGATGCTTTTGCAATCATGGTTGTCATCGTGTAAAGTATGGTATGTGAAGAGTTTCAAGCTGCCTGGATGCTTTTGCAATAATAGGAGAATCATCCCCCCAAAAAAATGGGAAGTGAAGTGATTGAAAATGCCTGGATGCTTTTGCAATCATGGTTGTCATCGTGTAAAGTATGGCATGTGAAGAGTTTCAAACTGTCCGGATGCTTTTGCAATAATAGGAGAATCATCCCCATCAAAACTGGGAAGTGAAGTGATTGAAAATGCCTGGATGCTTTTGCAATCATGGTTGTCATCCTGTAACGTATGGCATGTGAAAAGTTTCAAACTGCCTGGATGCTTTTGCAATAATAGGAGAATCATCCCCATCAAAACTGGGAAGTTAAGTGATTGAAAATGCCTGGATGCTTTTGCAATCATGGTTGTCATCCTGTAAAGTATGGCATGTGAAGAGTTTCAAACTGCCTGGATGCTTTTGCAATAATAGGAGAATCACCCCCGCAAAAACTGGGAAGTGAAGTGATTGAAAATGCCTGGATGCTTTTGCAATCATGGTTGTCATCCTGTAAAGTATGGCATGTGAAGAGTTTCAAACTGCCTGGATGCTTTTGCAATAATAGGAGAATCATCCCCCCAAAACTGGGAAGTGAAGTGATTGAAAATGCCTGGATGCTTTTGCAATCATGGTTGTCTTCCTGTAAAGTATGGTATGTGAAGAGTTTCAAACTACCTGAATGCTTTTGCAATAATAGGAGAATCATCCCCCAAAAATGGGAAGTGAAGTGATTGAAAATGCCTGGATGCTTTTGCAATCATGGTTGTCATCCTGTAAAGTATGGTATGTGAAGAGTTTCAAACTGCCTGGATGCTTTTGCAATAATAGGAGAATCATCCCCCGTGAAAAATGGGAAGTGAAGTAATTGAAAATGCCTGGATGCTTTTGCAATCATGGTTGTCATCCTGTAAAGTATAGCATGTGAAGAGTTTCAAACTGCCTGGATGCTTTTGCAATAATAGGAGAATCATCCCTCCAAAACTGGGAAGTGAAGTGATTGAAAATGCCTGGATGCTTTTGCAATCATGGTTGTCATCCTGTAAAGTATGGCATATGAAGAGTTTCAAACTGCCTGGATGCTTTTGCAATAATAGGAGAATCACCCCCGCAAAAAAATGGGAAGGGAAGTGATTGAAAATGCCTGGATGCTTTTGCAATCATGGTTGTCATCCTGTAAATTATGGCATGTGAAGAGTTTCAAACTGCCTGGATGCTTTTGCAATAATAGGAGAATCATCCCACCAAAACTGGGAAGTGAAGTGATTGAAAATGCCTGGATGCTTTTGCAATCATGGCTGTCTTCCTGTAAAGTATGGTATGTGAAGAGTTTCAAACTACCTGGATGCTTTTGCAATAATAGGAGAATCATCCCCCAAAAAATGGGAAGTGAAGAGATTGAAAATGCCTGGATGATTTTGCAATCATGGTTGTCATCCTGTAAAGTATGGTATGTGAAGAGTTTCAAACTGCCTGGATGCTTTTGCAATAATAGGAGAATCATCCCCCCCAAAAAATGGGAAGTGAAGTGAATGAAAATGCCTGGATGCTTTTGCAATCATGGTTGTCATCCTGTAAAGTATAGCATGTGAAGAGTTTCAAACTGCCTGGATGCTTTTGCAATAATAGGAGAATCATCTCCCGTGAAAAATGGGAAGTGAAATAATTGAAAATGCCTGGATGCTTTTGCAATCATGGTTGTCATCCTGTAAAGTATGGCATGTGAAGAGTTTCAAACTGCCTGGATGCTTTTGCAATAATAGGAGAATCATCCCTCCAAAACTGGGAAGTGAAGTGATTGAAAATGCCTGGATGCTTTTGCAATCATGGTTGTCATCCTGTAAAGTATGGCATGTGAAGAGTTTCAAACTGCCTGGATGCTTTTGCAATAATAGGAGAATCATACCCCCAAAACTGGGAAGTGAAGTGATTGAAAATGCCTGGATGCTTTTGCAATCATGGTTGTCATCCTGTAAAGTATAGCATGTGAAGAGTTTCAAACTGCCTGGATGCTTTTGCAATAATAGGAGAATCATCCCCCGTGAAAAATGGGAAGTGAAGTAATTGAAAATGCCTGGATGCTTTTGCAATCATGGTTGTCATCCTGTAAAGTATGGCATGTGAAGAGTTTCAAACTGCCTGGATGCTTTTGCAATAATAGGAGAATCATCCCTCCAAAACTGGGAAGTGAAGTGATTGAAAATGCCTGGATGCTTTTGCAATCATGGTTGTCATCCTGTAAAGTATGGCATGTGAAGAGTTTCAAACTGCCTGGATGCTTTTGCAATAATAGGAGAATCATCCCCCCAAAAATGGGAAGTGAAGTGATTGAAAATGCCTGGATGCTTTTGCAATCATGGTTGTCATCCTGTAAAGTATGGTATGTGAAGAGTTTCAAACTGCCTGGATGCTTTTGCAATAATAGGAGAATCATCCCCCGTGAAAAATGGGAAGTGAAGTAATTGAAAATGCCTGGATGCTTTTGCAATCATGGTTGTCATCCTGTAAAGTATAGCATGTGAAGAGTTTCAAACTGCCTGGATGCTTTTGCAATAATAGGAGAATCATCCCCCCAAAACTGGGAAGTGAAGTGATTGAAAATGCCTGGATGCTTTTGCAATCATGGTTGTCATCCTGTAAAGTATAGCATGTGAAGAGTTTCAAACTGCCTGGATGCTTTTGCAATAATAGGAGAATCATCCCCCGCGAAAAATGGGAAGTGAAGTGATTGAAAATGCCTGGATGCTTTTGCAATCATGGTTGTCATCCTGTAAAGTATGGCATGTGAAGAGTTTCAAACTGCCTGGATGCTTTTGCAATAATAGGAGAATCATCCCTCCAAAACTGGGAAGTGAAGTGATTGAAAATGCCTGGATGCTTTTGCAATCATGGTTGTCATCCTGTAAAGTATAGCATGTGAAGAGTTTCAAACTGCCTGGATGCTTTTGCAATAATAGGAGAATCATCCCCCGCGAAAAATGGGAAGTGAAGTGATTGAAAATGCCTGGATGCTTTTGCAATGATGGTTGTCATCCTGTAAAGTATGGCATATGAAGAGTTTCAAACTGCCTGGATGCTTTTGCAATAATAGGAGAATCACCCCCGCAAAAAAATGGGAAGTGAAGTGATTGAAAATGCCTGGATGCTTTTGCAATCATGGTTGTCATCCTGTAAAGTATGGCATGTGAAGAGTTTCAAACTGCCTGGATGCTTTTGCAATAATAGGAGAATCACCCCCGCAAAAACTGGGAAGTGAAGTGATTGAAAATGCCTGGATGCTTTTGCAGTCATGGTTGTCATCCTGTAAAGTATGGCATGTGAAGAGTTTCAAACTGCCTGGATGCTTTTGCAATAATAGGAGAATTATCCCCCCAAAACTGGGAAGTGAAGTGATTGAAAATGCCTGGATGCTTTTGCAATCATGGTTGTCTTCCTGTAAAGTATGGTATGTGAAGAGTTTCAAACTACCTGGATGCTTTTGCAATAATAGGAGAATCATCCCCGTGAAAAATGGGAAGTGAAATAATTGAAAATGCCTGGATGCTTTTGCAATCATGGTTGTCATCCTGTAAAGTATGGCATGTGAAGAGTTTCAAACTGCCTGGATGCTTTTGCAATAATAGGAGAATCATCCCTCCAAAACTGGGAAGTGAAGTGATTGAAAATGCCTGGATGCTTTTGCAATCATGGTTGTCATCCTGTAAAGTATGGCATGTGAAGAGTTACAAACTGCCTGGATGCTTTTGCAATAATAGGAGAATCATACCCCCAAAACTGGGAAGTGAAGTGATTGAAAATGCCTGGATGGTTTTGCAATCATGGTTGTCATCCTGTAAAGTATAGCATGTGAAGAGTTTCAAACTGCCTGGATGCTTTTGCAATAATAGGAGAATCATCCCCCGTGAAAAATGGGAAGTGAAGTAATTGAAAATGCCTGGATGCTTTTGCAATCATGGTTGTCATCCTGTAAAGTATGGCATGTGAAGAGTTTCAAACTGCCTGGATGCTTTTGCAATAATAGGAGAATCATCCCTCCAAAACTGGGAAGTGAAGTGATTGAAAATGCCTGGATGCTTTTGCAATCATGGTTGTCATCCTGTAAAGTATGGCATGTGAAGAGTTACAAACTGCCTGGATGCTTTTGCAATAATAGGAGAATCATACCCCCAAAACTGGGAAGTGAAGTGATTGAAAATGCCTGGATGGTTTTGCAATCATGGTTGTCATCCTGTAAAGTATAGCATGTGAAGAGTTTCAAACTGCCTGGATGCTTTTGCAATAATAGGAGAATCATCCCCCGTGAAAAATGGGAAGTGAAGTGATTGAAAATGCCTGGATGCTTTTGCAATCATGGTTGTCATCCTGTAAAGTATGGCATGTGAAGAGTTTCAAACTGCCTGGATGCTTTTGCAATAATAGGAGAATCATCCCCCCAAAACTGGGAAGTGAAGTGATTGAAAATGCCTGGATGCTTTTGCAATCATGGTTGTCATCCTGTAAAGTATGGCATGTGAAGAGTTTCAAACTGCCTGGATGCTTTTGCAATAATAGGAGAATCATACCCCCAAAACTGGGAAGTGAAGTGATTGAAAATGCCTGGATGCTTTTGCAATCATGGTTGTCATCGTGTAAAGTATGGCATGTGAAGAGTTTCAAACTGCCTGGATACTTTTGCAATAATAGGAGAATCATCCCCCCAAAAAAATGGGAAGTGAAGTGATTGAAAATGCCTGGATGCTTTTGCAATCATGGTTGTCATCCTGTAAATTATGGCATGTGAAGAGTTTCAAACTGCCTGGATGCTTTTGCAATAATAGGAGAATCATCCCCCCAAAACTGGGAAGTGAAGTGATTGAAAATGCCTGGATGCTTTTGCAATCATGGTTGTCATCCTCTAAGTATGGCATGTGAAGAGTTTCAAACTGCCTGGATGCTTTTGCAATAATAGGAGAATCATACCCCCAAAACTGGGAAGTGAAGTGATTGAAAATGCCTGGATGCTTTTGCAATCATGGTTGTCATCCTGTAAAGTATGGCATGTGAAGAGTTTCAAACTGCCTGGATACTTTTGCAATAATAGGAGAATCATCCCCCCAAAAAAATGGGAAGTGAAGTAATTGAAAATGCCTGGATGCTTTTGCAATCATGGTTGTCATCCTGTAAAGTATGGCATGTGAAAAGTTTCAAACTGCCTGGATGCTTTTGCAATAATAGGAGAATCATCCCCCGTGAAAAATGGGAAGTGAAGTGAATGAAAATGCCTGGATGCTTTTGCAATCATGGTTGTCATCCTGTAAAGTATAGCATGTGAAGAGCTTCAAACTGCCTGTATACTTTTGCAATAATAGGAGAATCATCCCCCGCAAAAAATGGGAAGTGAAGTGATTGAAAATGCCTGGATGCTTTTGCAATCATGGTTGTCATCCTGTAAAGTATGGCATGTGAAGAGTTTTAAACTGCCTGGATGCTTTTGCAATAATAGGAGAATCATCCCCCCAAAAATGGGAAGTGAAGTGATTGAAAATGCCTGGATGCTTTTGCAATCATGGTTGTCATCCTCTAAAGTATGGCATGTGAAGAGTTTCAAACTGCCTGGATACTTTTGCAATAATAGGAGAATCATCCCCCGCAAAAAATGGGAAGTGAAGTGATTGAAAATGCCTGGATGCTTTTGCAATCATGGTTGTCATCCTGTAAAGTATGGCATGTGAAGAGTTTCAAACTGCCTGGATGCCTTTGCAATAATAGGAGAATCCTCCCCCCAAAACTGGGAAATGAAGTGATTGAAAATGCCTGGATGCTTTTGCAATCATGGTTGTCATTCTGTGAAGTATGGCATGTGAAGAGTTTCAAACTGCCTGGATGCTTTTGCAATAATAGGAGAATCATCCCCCCAAAAATGGGAAGTGAAGAGATTTAAAATCTCTGGATACTTTTATAAACTTGGGAGAGTCATCCTGAAAAGAACAGGTAGTGAAGAAATTAAGAATGACTGGTTGTTTTTACAATCATAGGAGAGTCATCCTGAAAAGGATGGAAAGTGAAGAGATTCAAGATGCCTAGATGCTTTCAAAATCATAAGGGTTTTATCCTGAAAAAAATTGAAAGTGAAGAGATTAAACAATGGCTTGATGTTTTATAAATCATGACAGAGTCATCCTGTAACTAAAGTGAAGTTACAAGATTGAAAATCACTATTTGAAGTAATTTAATATTTTAGTGAATTTTAGGTACTTGTCTTTATAGTCTTTAATAAATTTAAATTCAATTTGAAATCCTGCAAAGTATTTTGCTTATTAGAAATATTAAATTTAATCTATTAGCTTGGAATTTAAACTAAAATAAAAACTTTAAGATTTTTTCATTTTTAAAATACATTTTGAAATTTAAGTATCGTTTTTATTGGATATACCTATATAAAAAGTGAAAACGATTGTAAAAATCCATTTTTCAATCAAAAAAGAAAATTCTTATAACAATAGTGCCTATAATGTATTTTTTCATAAAAGTAATTAAAAGCTTTTCTAATAAGAAATGTATCTTTTATTGCTGTTATGTTTTGCATATCAGTGTGAATAGCAGTAGTCATAGCACAGATCTGCATCCTCTGTGGCGACAGGCTATTTTCTGGCCTATTTCTCTAAGTACTCTCTATATACTGGTCTCTTCATTTGCATATGATACTACACCTCCCTGAATTGAAGAGGTCATACACACTTGTTTTTTCTCTTAATACTATTTTTTGTTTTGTACTGTACTTCTTCTTGTCTGTCATATTTTCTCTTTAATGATGATCGCATTCTCTCTTCCTTTCCCTCTTTCTCTTCATTCATCTCCTCATTCTCACTTTCTTCCATTTCCTGCTCTTTTCCATTTTTATAATTTTCTGCCTTGTTCTTGACCTTCCATTTCTATATCCTCCAGCTCATCTCTGCTTCTGAATTGATATGCATGTGCCAGTATATGTTGCCCTTGTACCTGATCTTCCATCTCCATATCATCCAGCTCATTTCAGCTTCTGAACTGATCTGTATGTGCCAGTATATTTTGTCCTTTCTTTTCCAATGTAGCCATGTTGTAACATTTTTGCATCAGGAAATTCGCTTCTGAATTAATCTCTTTATTCTTTTTATATGACACCTTTTCTCTTTTTGCAAAGGACATAGTTATAGGGGCTCTGCTTTGTCTTCCCATTATAGCTGACAGGATCAGTTTCCTTCCTGCATGTGAAATAGATCTGTAACTGAGAAGCATTTTTGGTAAATACGCTTTTATGTTTTCTGCAAGTAGTGAGAATGCTTTTAATTTCATTTTTAGGGTTTGTACCATTCTTTCTGCAATGCCATTAGACTGTGGGTAATATGGTGGTGTCTTGTATGGGATGCATCCAGTTTGTTTTAACCACACACATAAATTCTTGTTGCAAAATTCAGGTGTATTGTCAGTGACTAGTATCTAGGGTACTCAATTCCTTGAGAATATGGTTCTTAGTATTTGTTGTATTGTGGTGGCTTTTCTGTCTTTTACTTTGACAACTTCTGACCATCCTAAATATGAGTCCACTAATACTAAAAATAATCCCCTATCTTTGATATGTGCATGATCCATATGGACCCTAACCCATAGCTCTTCTTCCTTGAGCCCTGAGTGAATTTTTGCTTGCTTTAAGTTCTTTATTTCTGCACATTTTGAGCATCTCTTAACATATTCCTCTACATCTTTTGAATATCCTGGCAACCATGCTTGCAACTTTAGCCTTCTTTGTGTTGCTGTTTTGCCACAATGTACGTCATCATGTATTTCTTTTAGTGTGTCTCTTCTCAGTATTTGTGGAACTACTATTATATCTCTATTGCATATAATGCCATGCCATTTTCTGTGGTTTGTTTATGCTTTGTTTCCTTAAAGGGTCACTCTGCCATCAAACAATTACTCTATATATTAATTTTTATTTTCTCTATTATTCTGCTTAATACAGGGTCTTGCTTTGTTTCTATTTTGAGTCTATTTAGAGGAAGAACCTCTGTTTCCACCCAGTGTATTATTTTATCTTCGGCATTTTCTTGTCTTTCTTCTGTTTCATTCTTGAACTGTAATCTTGATAAAGCATCTACATTAGGAATAGTATTCCCTTTTACATACACTATGTCAAAATCAAATGCCATGATTTGCTCATCTTAAAATCCTTGATGATGTGACTTTTGGCAATTCTTTTCTCGGGTTAAATATAAATTCTACTTGTTTGTGGTCTGATTTTAATAAGAATTTTTTTTCTCTCAGAAAGTTTTGTGCCCTTGCCATGCTCCATACTATTGCTAGCACTTTTTTTCAATATTCGAGATGTTACCCTTCTTGATATGTATATGATTGGCTGTTCTTGTGATAGAACAGCAGAAATTGCCTTCTAGCCTGTGTCTGTGATTAACGTTATTTTTTTTTGGGGGGGGGGGATCAAAAACTTTTATTATTGGTTTGTTCCTCAGAATATTCCATAATTTTTAAAAAGCAATGGTTTGCTTCCATGTCCACTCAAATTCATGTGTGTATATTTATTATAAAAAATTATCAGCCTCAGAAAGGATTCTAATTTTATTTTTATTTGTTGGAGCAGCTATTTCTGTTATTTTCTTTGTTAGTCTATCATCTGGTGATATGCCTTCTTTTGATATTTGATATCCTAAATATGATATCTTCTTACAGTCAAAATTACATTTCTCTTTGTTTATAGTCCAGCCTGCCTTTTTTAATCTCATCAATATTTGCTCTTTTTTTTATATTTTAACTCTACTTTAGTTCTCACCCTTGCAATTATATTGTCTTTATATATTATCATATTTTTTATTTTTCCCAGTAAGACACTTTCAGTTGCTTTTATGGTTGGAAGTTTTTATCCCAAATGGTAGCCGTACACATCTTAATAAGTCTATAGGGGTGTTTATCAAGGTTATTTCCTTGAATTTCTCATCAATTTCTATTTGATTACATGCTGACTTGAGATCAGCTTTTGCAAAGTACTCCATTTTTACTAACTCATGGCTTGCAGTTTCAATATTTGGCAATGGAAACAAGTCTGAACATACAGGTGATTCACAACTGTGTTATAATCACCACATATCCTTAAATTTCCATTAGCTTTCTTTATTGCTACTATCATTTATGTCTAATTACTATCACCTTGAGTTACTCTTTATAATATGCCTTGTATCATTTTGTTTAATTTTGCTACTACCAAAGGTAGGATATGAACTGGAACTTTTCTTGACTCTATATATTTAAGTGATAGTTCTCCTTTAGTCGAATACTTGCTTTGTAGCCTTTCAACAATCCTACTGCATTTCCTTCTGCTTCGATGGAATTGATTAGTCTTGCTGTATCTATTTTTAATATATCAATCCCTAATAATCCATGATCTTTTATGCATGCTACAACTCACTGCAATGGGAATTATTTCAAAATGCTTGTCGGTTTCAAAATTGCCTTGAAATGTTCTCATTGTTTTTATGGTCATTCCATCAAATTGCTTTAATTGTATGCTACTTTTCTTAATTTCGTTTGTCCTAGTTTTATTGAGAAATATTTTGGTATAAGCATAATTTCACTGGCCATATCAACTTGCATGTCAATTTTCTGCTATTTATCATTATTTTTTCTCTATCTCTTTTTTGTGTATTCATTTTAAATGCTCCAGCTTTTTCTTTGGAGGGGGTTTGAACAGTTTTTACTTTTCTTACTTGCTTTTTGAATTTGCATACGTTCTGAAAATGATCTTTTTTCTTTGGCAGTTTGAGCATATTTTTTCCAAATACTTGTCTCTCATATGACTTTTTCCACAATATTTACAATTAATTAAAGATTTGGTAGTGCTTGCCCTATATGTCTCAAACTCTTCTTTTGGTTGATTAAATTCTCTAATCAACTCTAATTGTTACAAAACTTGATGCTAGCTTTCAAACTCATTCTGCTACTCTGTAGACATTGTAGTATTTTACGCTTTTGGTTTTGGTCTTGCAAGCCTTCAGTTAATCTCAGAAGAATTAATTCATCTCTGTAGTCATTTCATGTGCTCCCAACTTTTCAAATTCACAATACTATACTCATTCTTTCAATTTATATAAGCATTGCATAACAAACTCCTGTGGTGTCTGTTTTGTTTCCAAAAACTTGGTTCTTTCCACTATTATCAATCTCTTTTTTTGGTCTTATTTTCATTTTTATGACTTTAATGATTTGCTCAAACATTATTTTTTTCTAACTTGCTTGGATAACACATTGTTGAAATTTTCTTCACAGCTTCACATTCCACTGTAGCAAGAAATTGGTTATCTTGTTTTCTCTTCTATTGGTCTTTGAGTCTTTTAATTTCTTTACTCTTACAAATGCTGCACAAGTTCTCATCCATGTTTCTAAGTGTTCTTTGTTGTCCAGTGAAATCATGGATCCTATTGGTGATGACATTGTTATGTTTCACATATCAGTGTGAGTAGCAATAGTAATAGCACAGCTCTGCATGTCCCATGTGATTACAAACTATTTTCTCTTCTACTTCTCCAAGTACTCCCTGTATATACTGGTCTTTTCATTTGCATACAATACTACAATTGCATTTTTTGTTTTACAATTCAGTGCAGATTTTCTCTAACTGGGGGTCCTGTTTATTAAAAAAATAAATTATGATTTAAATTCTCTGAGGACTCACAAATATAAACATTAATCAATGTAAAAAAGAATTTGTCAAACTTTCATAAAACAAATGAACAGAGGGTAACATGTAAAAAAAAATGAAAATTACAAACATTTTCTAAAAATAAATGTTTCAATACGTTATGGCTAGGTTGATCGTAAGTAGGCTAAGATTTGATTCGTCATCAATATTCCTGCATTGGGCTAGTCCAAACTGAGCAAAAATGTACAGTGATAAAATGAACACTTGAAGTAATGTGAAGAAAAAATATTACTATATATATCGAGTATTGTATACAGTAGTTTTGTTAGTAACTGTTTACACACAGGGTTGTCCACTTAAATTGTCTTTAAATTGAATGTGACACTTGGTTAAACTGGTAAGGGTTGGCCTGTGTATTTAAAGAAGTTCGTTGAGTTGATTTTAGTAAGTTTGGCTCAAGGCTGATGTTGGAGTTACACTTTGGCAGTTAGTCCCATGCATACATGGGTGATCTCTCGTCTTTATCTTAAAGTCTTCCATCTGATCTCCATTCAATCTCCTTAATTTGTTTTGAACATTCATTTTTGTTGGTTTCTGCCAAAAACTGGTGTGAGGGTATGAGGTAGTTGGGGAATTTGTATTTCCCTCACCTGTTGTCTTCACAGCCTTTGGCTCTGACAAAAATTATTTTCCAAACTTGGTAGTCCCCTCCTTCTCTGGTAATGGTTGTAGGCAATACTCTACCCACAACTTCTTCCTCTTTCCTTCAGCATCTCCCATTAATACACTGCAATGGCATGGACAGCTCTTCTCCTTGATTGGTGGGTCGTCTGTGCTCGCTGCTCTTCAGTGGGTGCAGAAAAGTTCTCTTTCTTTGTCTTTACTGTCTTTTTAAAAAAAAATCAACTATTGTTCACATGCACTTTTCTTTTCTCTTTTCTGGTCTGAAATTTGAATACATTGAATTGGCTTTCTTAGGGAGAATATCATTCAGCAAGTTGTTAAAATTTTGCAATTTTTCACTAAAACAAATTTGTCAGCTGTATATTCTCTCTTCATCTGGTGTCAGATACTGGACACCTGGTTTTTCATTAAGAAACCTTTTCAGCTCTTACCTGGCATTTAGGATTTTTATAATCAACCTCATCCATTGTACAAATTAGATATTGTACCCCCCACCCCACCCTGACATCTGGTTCGTTTTTATAATTTTCAATCTCTGGGAATTAATTATGTTGTTCTTTATATCTTTAACCCTTTTCATGAGAGGTTTGTCAGTATCTTTCTCTCTATATCCAAATTAACCCTTCTCACGAGAAGTTTATCAGTATATATTTTTTTATATCCAAATCAAAAGTTATTATTAATTACCAGCAAACAAATAATGTCACAAAAAAGATAAAAAAAGAATTTTTACATAAAAAATTACATTCATCTTTTTTCTTAATAACACATTACATTAATCTTTTTTCTTAATTTTGACGATTAAATTTTATTCTTATTATGTTTTAAGTATTTTTACAACATGTCTTCTCTAATTTTGCAATTTTTGGGAGGTACCTACTTAATTGTAAACCATTTAGATTAAGGTAAAGAAACTAGCAAAAATATAGGAATTATTCAATTGTATTTATAACATTAAAGAAAATATTGTACATTCTTTTGAATACATAACATTTTTAAATGTATTGTCGCAAAATCTATTATCCAACTTAAATTCTTGTAATATTCATTTAAAAAATGTGTGAGAAGTTAAACATGCTTTCAAAGACTTATTGTAAGGAATAGCTAGCAACTGATCCTCCATAAGCAGCAGAAGAATAATTGCTTGGAATGCCATGTATTCTAATGTATTCTTTTTCCCACCTAAGCTAATCTTCAGGTAGAAGGACGTTAAAGGGAACTATTTCATCATGATGAAAGGGATAGTTTAGCATTCACCTCTTTCTTTACCAATGGAGAGAAGAGGATGTTAATGTGATCTAGTAATTTTCTCTAAAACCTGTCCCAATTGTTAAATACTTTGTAGCTTTTTGAGCCTCTCTCCACAAGATCTTCTCCAGCAAGAGGAAATTTATGTTTCCTTATTTACATTCAGAAAATTGCAAATATAGAGAAACAGAATGAAGAAACTTGAGAGTAACAGAAATGTGGTTCTACAGATGGATGCTGAGGATACCATGGACTGAACATATGAGCAAAAGTGAAGTTTTAGAGAAAATGGGAGAAAAAACAAACTTATACTTAACTTCAAGAAGTGGCAATTGGAATTTCTCTAGTATATAATTATACTATATATAGGACGTGCGTTGTGATGCATTGGATATCGGCTCGGAACGAGAAATCGGGGAGCTGAGTTTGAATTCCAGCCGAATTCCTTGCATTCACTTATGCGCAAATACACTTGGGAAAAGTATTAATCTGTTTATTCCTTCCAGTTATGGGTTAAATAACAGGACAGATTGGGTTCTATAGCCTTGGTCGGCAACCAGTCTACCGCAGAAAGCAATGGCAACCTACAGCAGTATAATCTTCTGCCCAGTCAGTCATGTCTCTTTCGAGACACAATCGCCCAAGTGTGTATCACGTATGGCACTTAACTGACTGACTAGTATATAATTAGGGAAGAGGAATTGGAAAATCTTATACTCACAGAATAGACTGAAGGCAAGAAGGACAGAAAAAAACAATGCATAATATACTTAGTGAGCTTGAGTAAATTGATGGCAGAACAAGGTTTAGAAGAAATAACGAAAAGATAAAGTTTATTAAAAGCTGCAAAGGCAAGGAAATTTTCAAATAGTTTTCTTATAGTGGTTTCCTTTTAGTATTTATGTCTTACAGGTGCTAAGTAATTACATTCAT
Organism: Ascarosepion bandense; assembly: GCA_037127315.1. Classification (NCBI taxonomy): domain Eukaryota; kingdom Metazoa; phylum Mollusca; class Cephalopoda; order Sepiida; family Sepiidae; genus Ascarosepion; species Ascarosepion bandense. Next base: position 160,608 of record JBBBDQ010028395.1, on the reverse strand, counting down.
TGTAGAGGCTCATCCCTTGTTCCCTGTTTAGGATGTGGTTTCCGGTTTTCTCTTTTCCAATCTTTTCACTTTTTTTTATTTTTTCAATTGGAGTAGATAGACTAAACTATCACCCAGTTCACACTCCACCCACGTCTATTGAACAGGTGTAGAGGCTCATCTCTTGTTCCCTGTTTAGGATGTGGTTTCTGGTTTTCTCTTTTCCAATCTTTTCACTCTTACGTAGCCCTCGGCACATCAGTGGCATTACCTCCTTGCTCGGGGTGATATGATTAAAAAAAAAAATTTTTTAAAATATATTTCATTCTGAGTGTAGCTTGACATGACGTACATATTGGTTGATCTTCATTTTTCAGCAAGAATTAATGGGTGAGGTACGGGAGGCCTATGTGCAGCCAAGCCAAGATCATCTCAGTATATCTTCCTTTTCTAGACACTTGCCTCCATTCACCCTGGACGAGTTTGATTATGTAAAGCTGATTATTTGTGTTGTTGATCCAGAGCTTCTGCCATTGGGTTGAAAGGAAAACTTTAACATGACATGATATCACCATGTAAAATATAAGAAAGTTGGAAGTATAATAATGGCTTTTGGGGTCAGTCAGTTAGTCAGTTAAGTGCCATACGTGAAACATGCTTGGGCGATCATGTCTCGAAAGAGACACGACTGACTGGGCAGAATATTATACTGCAGTAGGTTGCCATTGCTTTCTGCGGTAGACTGGTTGCCAGCCAAGGCTATAGAACCCAATCTGTCCTGTTATTTAACCCATAACTGGAAGGAATAGATGGATTAATACCTTTCCCAAGGGTATTTGCGCGTAAGTGAATGCATTGAATTCAACTGGCTTTTGGGGTACTATTTAAATTAACTTGTCCTTTTGTAAAAAAAAAACAGCAAATAATTTTTTTAACAGTTTTTGTAAATTAGCACTTATTAAAACTTCTATCAACAACATTTGTCAGAATTTGAAAAGTATTGTTTTTTTTTTGTTTTTTTTTTAATTTAAGAAAACTGGCATGGGGAAAAATCTTGTCTACAATATAAATACAGTGTCAAATCAATCCCTGACATCATAAAGAGTTATCTGTATTTTATTTTTATTTACAAATATCAAGTTTGAAACAGTGCTTACTGATTGGTTCAAAAATGAAGAGTTAGGGTACCAAATTTATTAATCTAGTGTGGTTAAGAAAATTATTTTCATCATTCAACTTCCTGTATTTACTTACCTCCTCAAGGTGGCATGATGTAACACAAGGTTTTTAATATTGACTTCTTAAATGCTTACATAGGGTCCAAGGAGAAAAATTATCCAGTTCTCGTAACCACTGTCAAACTGGTGTCAGAATCCACTACCCAAACACTCTCTTGTTGCTAATCTAGTACTGCACATAAATTCATCAAGTCTAGATACCATATTAAAGAGCTTATCTGAACAATTTACCTTGAAAGTATTTATAGAAAAGACACAGGAAAGTAACTTTATGGCAATGGGATATACTGTTAAACAAAAACAACCAACTATCCAAAGAATTAATCGACAAAATTTTTTAAAATTATAATTGTTAAACCTTTTACTCTAGATTTTACACAAAGTTTTTGAGTCCTTTTTTTAAAAAATACCTAAACTTATCTATAAATGGAACTTTGTGTGTGTGCATGTGTGTGTCTGTGTGTGTGTGTCTGTTACCTATAGACTCCAAAATGGCTGAACTGATTTTCTTGAAAATTTACACAATTGTACTATAAGCGTCTGCGAGTGTTTTTAGCTAGGTTTTGTGTCAAGGCACCTCTGATAAATATTGAAAATCAATAATCGAAAAAATCAGGTTATAGAAGGAGTGGACTGATTTTAATCAAATTTGATACACTCATAGACAAAGACATAAGAAACGATATTCAGAAGTTTCAAGGTTGCAGTTCTTACACTGGTGCAGAAAATCGATAATATATATATATATATATATATATATATAAAAGGCAAGATGTTTATGTGTGTGCCTGTTTATCTGTCTGTATGTCCTTTATACAAATCCACAATTTTTATCTGATTCTCACTAAACTTCACACGAATATTCTTTAGGTTGAGTCCAGGACCATGAATTAGTTTTAAAGCTTTCATTACACCCAAGCAATGCTGGGCTATACTGCTAGTTTTTATATATTGATATGGTCATAAGACCTTTAATAAGCACTATACTTGATAATGTATTCTTAAGCATAACTTATTAGGCATGAGACAATATGTTCCAATAGTTGCATATAATAAACAATAGGGATTATTTGCTGGTATTATATGGAGATACATAATCCCATTAAGAATTGCAATAAGGAAGGCATTGTTCTTATTTTTGTAACAATATCTTTGTGTTCTTCAAACTGGAATGTTTCTATGAGGCACATATTAATCTCTTGTTACTTTGATTGTCTTGAAGAAACAATTGACAGCATTGATGCTTACAGATTGTTAAAATTAACGTTAGCATTTCTTTTGTGACTTTAGCTTTTTCGCTCTGTTAATGGAATTAAATATTTTCCCTTCCTGCATTAGTCAAATATTTTCCCAACCTTCATTAATGAAACAAATTAGTATGAGAGAAAAAAGTATCTTTTACTAAAAAATAAAAACTAGAAAAGATATCTCTAGACATGGGCAGTGGAACAAGAATGATTTGTCTCCGTTGATTAAATAAAGGGTTCAGTTTGAAATTTAGGTTATCCAGATTGATATACACCTGATGAAGGCTGGAGGACACAATGGCTGAAACATGTAAGTAACAACAAAGGTGAGGACAATAGTCCACATGTAAATCAGTTCCAAACAAATTCATCATGTTTTTTTCACATATAAACAACCGTTTTTTTTTTTAGTTTGACCTAAAAAAGAAATATTACAGGTGAATTCACCTCAGAATTTTAACATTTTACCTGATTCACCTTAAGCAATTTTTGCTGGTGTTAATAGTCTAGGTTTATTTAGTTTCTTCCAAGTTTTTTTGTTAATAATTGTGATGTTGGACCCCATGTCCAGTTGTAGTTTAATTTTCATGTTGTCAAACATAATGAAAACAAATTTCCTTTTTGTAGATTTCTTGGTCGTAGTATTCGTAATTTTCTTCTTTTGCTTGCTGACTTTATTCAATGCATTTACATTTACGAATTTAAAAAAATTTTCTGCTCTATTTTTTAGTTTTACAGCAGCTGCTTTTATGGCCTATTCTGCCACACTGATAACATTTCTTATTTCTGAAAAAACAATCATATTTATAATGTTTTCCTCTGCATCCATGGCAGGTATTGGGTGCGGAGTAAGCTCTGTCATATTTTTAACTTATATTAAGTAGAATTTTGCATATTTTCTTCCTGCACATATTTACTATTCGCCTGTGCATTGAGTATTGCTGCCATATCTGGTCCGGTGTTCCTGCTATCCACTGAGGTGTCCTCGACCGAATCCAACAGAGAATCTGTAATGTGATCGATCCCGACTTGGCAGCTAGGATACAATCACTTTCTCACCGACGCAGTGTGGCTTCCCTGTGTCTCTTCTACAAATACTTTCACAGCTTCTGCTCCGATGAACTTAACTCACTGGTACCCCCTATATACGAATTTCCACAAGCCACAAGATTAGCAACTAGGTCCCATCCTTTTACTGTGAAGCCAATAAATTGTAAACACAAATTCTACTCCAGCAGCTTCTTTTCTCGAACTTCCTGCCTGTGGAATTCTCTTCCACATACTTGCTTTCCTGACAGTTACAATCTCCAGGAATTTAAATGTAAAGTCAGTAGTCATCTCCTGTCACACTAACTTACATCCTCTCTCTCATGCTTTTCTACATCCACCCCACTCTCATCAGTAATCTCTTCCCTCTCCTACTCTCTTCCTGACACCCCCTGCTACCTCTCACTCTTCATAACATTCCTCCTATATAACCCTCTGCACAACAGTGGCAGTAAAATGCCTTGCTTGGAGTGACACGATTAAAAAAAAACTTCTTTGCTAGGAGTTTCAAAACATTTATATTTTTCATTGAATGGTCTGATGTTGTGTATTTTATAATCTCTCTCCTCTATTTTTTGGGTGTCTAGCTTTAAATTTACCATGCGCTGACATTCTTCAGCAATATTTTGCAGAGTTATTTTCGAGTTCCTTTCAAGTTTGGTTAGAATCCTTGATCTTATGTCTGCATCTTCACTTGATGTTAAACCTAGGATGAATATTAAACACTTAAGAATCTGAAGGTAATTCATTAAAACTTGAATTTTTCACATTCTTTATTTATGATTACTGCATACGTGGTACAATCATCTTCCACCTTGCATTGAATAATAATGTTTTCACAAAACTATTCAATAGTATGTTAATAGTTTCTTTAAAGCTTATTTCTTCAGGCTGTTGGGAAGAATGTAATTAATATATTTTTCGCATATGTAACACCCCAACTGACGGTCTGAACAATTTCTCCGGCGGCCGTTCTCCACGCTGTGATGTTGCCGGAAATTTGTAGAAAATGTCGGAGCCTCAAGCTGGGGGTACAAGATTGAACTAAAAGGAACGAACTTCCACAACTTGGATGAGTTGAAAAGGATGCTTTATTCGTTTAGAGTTAGCCTTTTCGTTTGGGGCAGGCGAATGTGACACACAGCTCTAACTCTAATGGAGATCAACAAATCCGAACTGACCGAAACAAGACGAACGGAGATTTTTACTTCAAGCTCGCGCCCGGCCGAACTCCTTTGAAACTAACTAACTAACTTCAATATCTTTAAATGAATCCGGAAATACGGAAATGGTTTAGACCACCGGTGACAAACATTGGTGACTGTAAGTCTGAAATTTCAGTTATCTTTTTTTTTTATCTTAATAAAGCTTCCACCGGAAAATTCTTAATGTGTGGTCAAGATACAGTAAAGGACAGCCTTTGACCGGGTCATTTGAAAACCCACCTGCTGAACTTTATCTCTTTATCACATTAAATCACTGAGTCAAATATTTAGCAGAAGAGCGGTAGGATTTAAAACAGTAATCGGATACTCTTGTCTCTTCCACAATTTTCCTCATAAAAGAAAAAGCATTTATTTATTTAATTTTTCCTCTTCTTTTTCACTTTTATTAAATATGTTTTTAAACTATTTTCTATTCTTAACCATTTTCTATTTTAATCTATTATAATAAAATACATATATGCCTAGTTATCGTGTCACACATACACCTGTGGCCAAATTCCTTAATAGTAGAGGGACTTTTTTTCAACTTTCTAATCTTTCTTGAAAATTCCTTTATACCGTCTATAATATGTTTTGAAGGTGATACCATTCTCTGGTTCATATTTGAATTCATTTATCAAGTTTGTGATGGAGTAAACAAGTTAGTTGTATTTTTGTCTGAGGTATATTTCAGAAGTAAGTCATTTGTTGTTGTTTCAACTGAAAATTTTGTTCTTGTTGATCATTCTGCTCTTGCAAGCGTATTTCTTGTTGCTGTTTCTGCAATTCCACTATTTGTGGCATAATAGCTTTTAATTCCTCTATTGTAGCTTACTATTTTGGTAAATATTGTAATAATAATTCCAGTAGTAATTATATTTTTTCTTTTATATGAATCTGAATTTTGTCGCCAAATTGTAGTTATGTCGGCAAGAAAGAGGAAATGTTTTTTTCCTTTTTCTTCCATGTGTGTCTGAAATCTCCATTGCCAATGTTGTATTCTCAGTTTAGTTGTTGTTGGAACCCACATGGTTGTATATCTTGGTCTTGGTATATTCGGTTAGTTATTTATAATACAGTAGAGTCACAGTTAGGTCACTTGATAGATTTATTATTTGCTGAACTTTGATTACTCACTATAGCACAACATTCAACAACTCATCAAATTCACACCAGACTTCTGTTTGGTACTTTTATAGTTATTTAGTGGTCACCTGATTGCCTGTGGAATAATCCATTTTTCTTGTATTAATCTTTCACTAGCGATCAGTGTTCAAACACACACCTTGGTGTTTATACTTCTACATGACAAAAGTGTATTGGTCATTAAAAATGTTCATAGCAGTAAATGCCAAAAAGAGTTTGTGCATATGTATGTGTGAGCATTCGTTTGTTAGGAGTGTCTTTGAAGTCTCCACTCAGTCCATTCAGGTAAGTGGCTCAGTGAACAGTGAAGGAAAAGATGAGAGAGAAAGGAGAGGCAAGCATACTGCGATCGCTTGACATGTTCAAGGGACATGTTAATTATGCTCGTATTTTCTCAACTGTTGACGCTTCCTGTGTCGGCCTTTTATTTCATCTTTGGGGCTCCGAACAAGTCATTTGGGAATTCACACCCGAATTTAATTCTGGGCTTCCCATTGGACGATAAACAAAATTCACGTAGACTCGCAAAAAGGGTCCATAAAAGGAATTTGATATTTATTTATTTTTGATTTACAACCAGAACATTTGCATGGAGCCCAGATGCGCAAAGACCAGTTTTGGTCATTTGCTATCTGGACCTCTGAGGGCAAACATCCGGCCCTTGGTATCATCACATACTCAAGAATGTAATGTATTCCCTGTTTTTTAGCTTCAGACACACGCTATCGTATTATACTCAAGAAAATACAGTAACTGGCATGCATATACTGTACCAAGGTCAAAATCATGACATTGGACACGATGCAATGACACTTGACTCAGTAAGTTAACCTATCTACCTCTCTTGCTATATTTCATCAACGGGTGCAAGAGTCAATTGTTGATCAAATGCATGTGAGAGTACAGGCTTGTATTAATCCCCTATGAGGATATACAGGAAAAATTGGATAACAAAATAGAAAAAATAATATGTAATGTGTTTCATTTTCATCTGTCAAAAAAACTTCATCAAACAATAATAAAGTCATATAATTACATATGCATATACATGTATATACATGCATACATATACGTATGTATATAATATCTTACGACTATAGCACAACTCAGAGTTTCATGCACTATGCAATCATCAGGTGCATATTATGAGCTGACTAGGGAGGAAAATTAGTCAGTTCAAGCACATTAATGGAAATTTTTGTCCATGGAATCTTACATACATGCTATGGTGTTGTTTCATAAAGTCCTACCCAATAATGACAGCATATTGACCAGACAGCATACATTACATTTCTTACCTTATGTGTAAATACACTTGGAAAAGGTATGAATCCATCTCTTCTCCCCTCAGCTATGAGTAAATATTAAGATAGACTGCCGATTATAGCCTTGGATGGGAATTGGTTTAGGAGAAGCGTAACTCTGTATTCAAAACTTCCAACTATAAGTTAAATAGCCTCATCAACCAACAATTGGCCAAGTGTTGTGAGTAAAGCTATATCCCTGAAAAACATGGTCAATCAGGAAGAAGTTCAAAGTAGAGAAAAGACTTTAGATCTGTCCTAATGAACTTTCATCCCTGGTACTGTTTTTATTTTTATTTTTTTTTTAATCTATGTTGTATGATAGCTTACATTTTTGGTAATAATATGCACTCAGCTTAATATTCACGAACAGTAACAGAAATATTATATCCCAAAGATGTTGATACTTTAAGTATAATATTAGAACCTGGTTGTCTATGCAAATGTATTTTTTATAAAAGTGATCAGCATAGAAAGCTCTCACTACTAAATATGATGCCTATCTTCTCATTTAACATTTCTGCTGTTGTGGAGTATTTTTACTCCTATACAAAACTTGGATGTGTGTTGTTGAACAGTGGATATCAGCTCAGAACAAGAAATTGGAGGGCTGAGTTTGAATTCCAGTTGAATTTGTTGCATTCACTTATGTGCAAATACTCATGGGAAAGGTAGTAATCCATCTGTTTTCCCTCCAGATATGGGTTAAATAGCAAGACAGATTGGGTTCTATAACCTTGATTGGCAATCAGTCTACTGCAGAAAGTAATGGCAACCTACTACAGGAAAATATTTTGCCCAGTCAGTTATGTCTTTTTCGAGAAATGATCGTCCAAGTCTGTATCATGTATGGCACTTAACTGACTGGTACAAAACTTACATTGCTTGCTGTCAATGTATATATCTGTCTTTAAGACACTTTAAAATATCAATCCCTATCGTTTATGTTGTAAAATAACTAGTACTTTGTGCTATTTCCAGGTAAGCATAGACATTTGTAACATTTTTATTGTATACTTGGGGATGTCATTTAATTTGTACTGTAGACTATGCTACGGAAACCAAAATAGCATGCCTATGAGAAATTACCATCAGTGTTTTTATAGTCATTTATTTCCAGTAAATGGTAATTTCTTGAATGAAGTCAGCTGAGGTGTACATGTAGATGTATCAGACACGAGAAATTTAAAATATAAACTTAAAGATTATCATCTCTACATCTTTGTTGCTTCCTTCAATGTATAATGATAATCAATGTTTTTTCTCTCCCTTTACATATATGTAAGAAGTGAATTGGTTACCACATGCAGGCATAGAAATAAATATATGCTCAAATACTTAGAATTGGATTAACATAGATCCACCTTTTTATTTTTTTTATATATTTATTTATTTTTTACCTTACTTTTTATCTTGTTTTTTACACTATCTCATTATTTTATTATTGTTTTATATATATATATATATATATATATATATATGTGAGCCAAAAGCTTAGAACCAACTTAATAAAAAATTATCGAAATGTTGGAGAATTTTTGTCTTTATTTTCACCTGAAATTAAAGCTAAAATATGATGTTTAGAACGGCTCATGATTAAACATAATAGACATGCATTGTCTCTTATATTTAACAGTATATGTTTAGAAAATTATCTGCTGTCTTGATACATGATATATATATAATGCTTTTAGGTCCCTTCACATACTACCCCTAACAAAATTTAGTAACAAAAAATATTAACTTTTATGATTCTACTTTCCAATTTTATGTTTTAAGTTTCAGTATGAACCAAATTAAATTAAATTGTGTGCAGGAGATTACATTGAGAGAAAAGACTGAGTACAGAAGTTATTGAAGAAAGGATAAAAGATGAATGGGATTCATGAAGATAGAAAATGGTAACTGATGTTGCATTTAAATTTTTGGAGATTGTAGGTATAAAAAAAAACAAGTAAATGGGTGGGAGTTCCACACGTAAGAAGTGCAAGAAAAGAAACTGTTTGAGTAGAAGTGGCAGTTACATTTAACTATTTCAGTGGTGGAATCTGGATGCCAATCTGGTAGCATGCTTAAGTTCATGTGGTTGGCGCCCCAGGACAAAATGCTCATAAGAGCAGTTGCCATGAAAATATTTGTAGAAAAGGCAGAAGGAAACCACATCACATTAGTGAGAAAGTGACTGAAGTCCAGATGCCAAGTCAAGATCTGTTGTATTGCAGATCTTTCTTTGGATTTTGTCAACAGTCTCGAGATGAATAGCAGGAGCATGCAACCAGATATGGCAATAGTATTTAATGCATGGATAAATGGTAGATTTTACAAATGTGCAAGATCAATTCTGACAAGAAAAACTTTTTAGCCTGGCACAGTGACCTAACCTTCCTAGCAGTAGACACAGCTATAGATTCTATGTAGTCATTCCACTTCAGGTTGGTGATAAAAGAAAGGCCAAGGAGGTGCAGTCTGTTGCTCTACAGGAGACTAATATCAGCCATGCTGATGGCAGGCAGGAAAGTTTTTCTGTGGTGGTTAAAGGAGAGCAATTTTGTTTTGGAGTCATTAAAATCTACAAGTCATTTCCTGCCCTAGTTAACCTTTGATTGGAGTTTCATTTCAATAGGTACAGTCAAGTTTACTTTGTAATCCTTGGTAGATTTTCTATTAAGACAGGAGTAAGTGGTGGTGTCATCTGCACAGATGCCTACTTGGGAACTGATTTTAGCTATGCACTTAATTCTATTGTCTCATGGAAGAAAGACTTCTCTTTTTCAAACAATTAAACTAAAAATATCCAAAGAAAATAACACAGATGTAATCAAAGTAATGTATTATCAACCTGTTCTCATTATTTAATAATGACATATTCCTTTTTATGTTAACCCGAGGTATGATCACTTATTTCTTTATTTCTGTTTCTATAACAACAGGAATATGTATAAATAGAGGAGATCAGGCTGTTTGACCAATACATGTTTATATACAATATTTTTAAAGGAGATAATTGTGTTATTTTTTTAAAGTCTTTATTTTTAATTACCATCAACTTGGTAATTGTTTTTAGGGCCCAAAAATCAGTTATTTAGATAATGTTATTTTTGTGCTTTTTTTTTCTTTTTTGAAGTGTTGTAATTGAGTGGAATCTGGTAATTCCGTATGTTTAGTCAATGATTATTTTGTTAACAAATGACTTTAGTAATTTTGCTATAATGATAATGTCTGTTTTTTTTGGTTTTTTTTAGTGTTAAATTTCAATAATTTTTGTTTTAATGTTATTCGTCTTTTAAAGGGTAAATAAATAATAAAACCAAATGAAATATTTTTATGAAGATCATAATAATAATATTTAAATCATTTAAATCACCTCAAACTTCCATTTTTCAAAATCACAAAACATTTCCTTTCCTAATTAGAAAAAAAATATTTTTCTTGCTACTTTACTCTTAAAAATCGCCATTTTTGCGGAGTTTTGAAACTTTGAAAAAATAATAATGTGAAGAATAACTACAATTTGTCATTTGTCTTTGCTTTTTTCTTTCATTCTGGTTTTTTTTTTTGTAAAATTCGCCAATTTGCCCATTTTTTCTTTTCACTTCTTTTAATCAATCAATATGGGTATTTAAATTTATAAACATTAATTAAAATTTATTTTTTGAAGTTTGAATTTTATTTTTTTTAAATATATTTTTTTGCTCTTAAAAATTAATCGGAAATTTTTTTGCGTGTAAAAACAGAATGAAGTAATATCACGGATTAAAATTTCGAAATTATTACTAATTAATTTAAACTACAATCGCAGCGGAAACGCAATATTAGAAATTGAGCACTACGAAACTTGTCGAAATTAGATTTGTAACGAATAATTTATAATTAATTTATTTGATTAAAAAATATTTAAACTAAAATATTTTGGAATATAATTCTAAAAAAAAGCTTAAAAACTAAAAAAAAATTCAAAAACTGAAACATCAGATATGCAGCGTAAGCAAATCAATATATATATTTAAAAAGCCGAAATTCAGCGGCTTAAGTCAGTTCCGAGGAAAGAGGCAGACGAGTTCACTAGTCGGACAACAGAAACCAGCAGGTTTATTCATCGATGTAAGTAATTATCTTCAAGCCTTTTATGGTTAAAAATGTTATCTTCCAATCGACTGATTCATATTCATTCATAATTTCTAATATTAAAGATCAAACAACATTATACCGTAGATTTTAACTGAAAAAATACAGGAAATTTGTAATTGACGACGTTTTGCATTGTGATTACAATGCAATGTCTGCTGAGTTGACCGTAGTAGGTATGATACAATCGAACTTGTTTTAGTTTAATTAAAATATTGGGTCACAGAAGTTATTTTCTCTGAAAACCCTTAAAAACTTTTTGAAAACTGATTGTTAGTTTTATTTAAAGTTTTAATATTTTTGTATAAAGGTTAAATGGGCGAACTCGCTCCATATTTTTATTTTTATTTTTTATGGCGACTGCTTTTTGAGTTTGACGAAAAAACTGACTGAAAACTGCTATCTTAACTTTTCTTAAACCTTTTAAATTTCATTTTAACAGTTTAAAAACAACAAAAAGACTTTTTTAAAAATATCACTTTATAGCATATTCTTGAACGAGAAACAAAGATTCGACCTAGTTTTTTTTTTTAAATTTGCAAAAAAAAAAAAATACATTTTTCTTTTAAGAAAATTCCTTTTATTCAAAAGTCTTAAGCGGTAGAACTTCAGACTGTCCGGTTTATAAAAATTAACGAAATCTTTTTCAAACTTCATTGTAGCCGCAGTCACGCGTTAAATTTTTTTTAAAAGGAATCTTTTTGTCAATTTTGATCCAAGATTGCCTCGCAAAATTGTGAATAAATGTTTTTTTTTCTTATTACCATTTCTGCTCTCTTTTTTCTTTATTTCTCTTTTTCGAAACCAATGCCCCGATCACTCCTTTGTTCGGCGTCTAATACCATAGCCAACAGTAATTAAAATTTTGACATTTTTGAAAAGAATGGGAGAAGAAAGTCTTCAATCGTACACTTTCTATTTTCATCTTTTTTTTTCTTTAAGTTTTCAGTCTCTGAACTAAAAAAAAAAAAAAAAAATGTTCGACTAAATAATAATGACCTTGAGCTGATATGGCGGCAAGAGCCGCCTTGACATTGGCGATATCTGCCTCACCCACTAAATTTTGCTTCTCGTCACCATCAGATTGTCTCGTTTTAATTTTTTTTTTATACTTCATTACGTTTTTTGTTTGTTTGTTTTAGTTATTTTTTAGCTTTCACTATTATTCGATTCTATCTATCTTTATCTGCATTTCTTTTAAAATGGTTTAAAAAAAAAAAAATGACCGTCAGTAACAAATGAGTTTCCTGTACCAACCGCCATTATTGCTGTAGAGAATTACATGCATAAACTTAAACCACACAAAAACAGCTCGATCGGCAATTTCTGATTAAATAACTTGTTAAAATAGAACTCAGTGAATCTTTTTGTAGCCAGCGCTTAATTTCAAAAATTAATCTTCTTAAAGTGCTTATATTGAAAACTTCTGTTTTTCCTCCCATAAAGAGTAAAGGTGACGTCTCTTCGACTGATCTTGATTTTTCTTTTATAACTGTTAATGTTTCGTGTGTGTTTTGTTTTTGTTTTTTGCATGTAGCAAATTATTTGTTCTTATTTTCCAGATAAAAATAGCCAGTTATTTTGAGCGCTAGAAGTATTTTGGTTATTCTATCTTGATTTACTGCATACACGTCCTTGACACGGTGAAGGTGATCATATTGAAAAAAAATTTCAAGGTCATCTTTGCTGACAAACTGGGGCTATCATTTTTACATACTCCAACACAAAACCTTGAAAATGCTTGTCTTACTAAAATAACATTTCGGCTTTTGTCGTTCAAAAGAACAATAAATGGAATTAAACTCCAATTCTGAGTCCCGACCCCCTAATCCATTCTCAGTGTGCAAATGAGTGAAAGTCTTTTTTGTGCTTATTATAAGCACAAGACTTGAGCAGCTTTAGCCAATCAAATTTACTTACGAAAAATTTTAGAAGTTCAACACATCAGTCTACTAGTAAATTTAAGGCATCTTAACATAACTTTTATGAATCTGAAATGTTTTAAAAATGCACATAATTTGAATAAAAATCCTGTTTTTGTTGAAAACCTCACAAAAGCCTTAAAGGATCAATTTCCAATTTTAAGTTGCTTGAGGGAAGGTCAAGGATAATTAGTCAACTGTAGTGTTCTGTTACTATCAGTATCTTCATGAAGATACTATAAATAATTCATAGTATTTATAATAAATTTCTATATTAACCTTTTGAGCATTTGTTGATTTGTTTTATGAGGAAATATTGGAACATGCTTGTCTTGCTTGATACATAGCATCTGTTATATTGGCAGTCAGTTAAGTGCCATACATGATACACGCTTTGGGCGATCATGTCTCAAAAGACTGGGCAAAAGATTATCCTGCAGTAGGTTGCCATTACTTTTGCGGTAGACTGGTTGCCAGCCAAGGCTATAGAAACTAATCTAGCCTATTATTCAACTCATAACTGGAGGGAAGAGACAGATATCCTTTCCCAAGGATATTTGTGTGTAAGTGAATGCAAGGAATTCAACTGGAATTTGAACTCAGCACCTTGATTTGTCGTTCCAAGTCGATATCCACTGCACTAAAATGCACATATTTGCAGTACTTAGCCTATTTCTTAACTTCTCTGATTTTCTATCACTATGACTGACATTGCACATCCACTGTACCATTTGCATGTCAGTGCCATTTATGCAGTTGAAATTGATCTTTATTTAATAGCTTTCTCTAAAATCTTGTAACTTAAAAGCCAAGACATTTGTTTAAATTGATATTTTTAATATATAGTTAAATATAACAGGCAATAAATGTCTATTATGTTTATGAGCCATTCTAAACATTATATTTTAGCTTTAATTTCTGGTGAAAATAAAGACAAAAACTACTGGTCCTAAGCTTTTGGATCACATAAGCTATCTTCAGAATGGTTGTAGGGATATTAACATAAAGATATTTGCTATCAAAGATTTTCTGTTGGCATAAAACATTGTTATACAATGATAATGCTTGCCAAATAACAGATGCAGCTTGTAAATTAGTAATGCAGTTCTATGACTTCATACCATGTGAGAGACTGCTAAGTTAACAGAACTATGTCTAAATGTAATGTGTTGTGATTAGTTTGAAATGTGATTTTGAGTTTGGGTTGCTTTGATTTAACCCTACAGCCACACAACTAAATCTTCTACAGAAAACTAATGTAATTTATCAATTTACATGCACATTCAGATCGCATCTGATACTAAGCCCACTGCATGTATTGATTTTACTACAACCATCCTCTCCTGTAGATTTGTCACCTTCTGATGATAGTTGTATTAAACATATTTTAGAAAAACATAGCCATGTATATAATATTAGACAGTCAATAACAATACACACGAACATAAACAGTAAAAAGAACCTTCAGGTGTTGGAGGACAATTTAGGTATGTACACTGAAATCACTGCTCATTTTCGATACCTCAATTTAAATTTAATTTTTAAAAATAAAAATGTTTTCTTGAAGCTTTAATTGAAAGCCAAGAGATTAAATTTACTAATTACAGTAAACAAAATACCCTGGTTTAGTTCAAACCGAAAATATATTGATCGGAATCAAATTTAACTGCTGAAAAAATTTTTTTAAAATATACCGCCATTGATTGATCAACACACTACATAAACAATAACCAAAATTTCTGTTTTAAAAAATCTTGCAAAAACTAAAAACCTCCTTAAGTTGATTTTTAAAATTGAAACTTACGTTTATCTGATTTCAAACAAGTAGTAAGTGCTTACTGCCTGGAAATTTACAATATAAACTTTTCTTTAACTACGGTAGCCCTCTTTATCTGCGTTATCTTAGGTGACAAATGATGTATTGACAAGCGGTAGGTGTCAAGAACGTTTGGATGGCGACCGAAAGTGACAAAAAATTCATGTGGCTTAAAACGTAACATTTGGAAATTTAAATTTTTTTTTTTTTTTTTTTTTTTTTTTTAAACTAAATAGTAAAATTAAAAATATGTTATTAAATATTACATATTTTTCTGAAATTATTCATATGCTTTCTGAAAAATTACTTTTTTTAAAATTTTTAAAAAAATATTTCCAAGATATTTCAAAAATAATTTCATTTGAATGAGTACTGAAAGTTTCATTCAAATCTGACTATTATTTGATTTTTTGCAAGAATTTCAAAATTAATGTTTGTCACGGGGGGGGGGGATTGTGTCATCATTACGTTACCCATTGTAAAACAGGTCATAAATTTTTTTTTTTTATCCACTAACTCAAATAAAAAAAACAATTTTCTAAAATTTCGAAAATGTTAGCAGGGATTAAATTTTTTTAAAAATAATTAAAAATGTGATCTTTCCTCTTAATAATAATATAAATATTTTGATGGAAAAAGTTTTTCATTAAGTTAATGAACTTTTTTAGTCATACTATGCTGGGTTTTTTTTTTTTTTTTTTTTTTTTTTTTTTTTTCAGCAATTTATTGGAGGCGATCTCCAATTAATCACTAAAAAAAAACAGCATGAAACAGCATAGAATAAAAAAGTTCATAAACTTAATAAAACAAACTTTCCATCAAAATATTTATATTAAGAGGAAAGATCAAAGCAATTTTTAAAAAAATTTTTTATCCCTGCTAACATTTTTGAAATTTTGATAGGAAATGTTTTTATTTGAGTTAATGGCTAAAAAAAAAGTTTACAACTGTTTTACAGTGGGTTATGTAATGACGTGACAAACACATTAATTTGGAAATTCTCGCAAAAATCAAATAAGTCAGATTTGAATGAAACTTTCAGTACTCATTCACAAATGAATTAAATTATTTTTTTTTTTTTTAAATATCTTGGTGAAAATATTTTTTTTAACTCTGTTACCCCCTCCTCCCTCTACATAAATCCATGAAATTTTAATTTGTTGTAAAAAAATTTATTAGTTAAATGCAGGACTCATTGGGGCATATAAATCATCTATGTTTTTTTTTATTTTAAATTAGACAACATGACAGAAAATCTGCTCGGAAGACTAAGATAAAAATGCAATAAAACTGATATGATTTAATTTGATAAACTTTTAATTGCTGGCATAAATAATAATTATTAAGGACATTATAGTCTAAAGAAAAATTTTTTGTTTACTAATAAAATTTTGAAATAATTTTTATTTTATTATAATAATTCATAAAAGTGTTAAAATATTTTAAAACCCTTTTATAAAAACATTGAATTTCTTTTTTTTACTTAAGAATTGATTATTATATTGCCTATTGAAAAGTTAATAAAAAACATTCACCCATTTTATTTTTAAAATAAGGAAAAAAAAAAAAAAAAAATTTGGAAATTTTTTTAAGTACGGTGTTCCATAGGAGTCATAACAAGTTTCTGTAGAGGTCATATTGTTTTTAGAAGTTAACAAATGTTTGGATGAATTCCCCTTACATCAAAAATGACACAAACTACACTTTGATTCTAATTTCATTCTTTTTTATTAAATTAAAATTATTCTAAAAGAAATTTAAATTTAATTTTTCAGAAAGCATATTAATAATTTAAGATAAATGTGTAATATCTAAGCATAGAAATATTTATTTTAAAAGAAATTTAAATTTTTATTTATTCAGAAAGCATAGTCTGGCTATAAATCTAAACTAAAATTCTATAAAATATTATATACTTGCTGAAAATGTTAAATTTTTAATTTTACTGTTTAGTTAAAAAAAAAATTTAAATTTCCAAATGTTACGTTTTCAGCTACATTAATTGTTTGTCACTTTCGGTCGCCATCCAAACGTCATTCACACCTACTTGTCAATAAATCATTTGTCGCCTTAGATAACGCTGACAAGAGGGCTACCATCGTTAAAGAGATTTATATTGTAAATTTTCAGGCAGTAAGCACTTAATGCTTTTTTTTTTTTTTTTTTTTTTTTTTTTTTTTTTGCAAGATTTTTGAAACAGACATTTGGCTACTGTTTACATGATGTGTCAAAAATGGTGGTAAATTTAAAAAAATTTTCCCAGCTGTTAAATTTTGATTCTGATCAATATAATTTCACTTTGAACTAAACCAGGGTATTTTGCTTACTGTAATTAGTAAAATTAATCTCTTGGCTTTCAATTAAAGCTTCAAGAAAACATTTTTATTTTAAAAAATTAAATTTAAATTGAGGTATGGAAAATGAGCAGTGATTTATTGGAAGTACCTATATAGTGTACATCAAAATAAACATAACACTTATACTATTGCAACCAAATGCATAATAATTATAAACATGATGAAACAACACTCAAAGATATAGTAGACAAAACTGTGAAACCCTTTAAACAAATTAAGCTCATCATGTTATAAAAAATTTAAAACAATTGACCTCATAGTCAATAATCTTATCAATTTTGTTAGAGGTATTAAGTTTGAAATACATTTTAATTTGTTCAGTGACTGAGTTAGGAAATCCATTATAACAAGTGTTTGTTTAATGTTACATAATTGATAAAAGATGGCTTTGGAAGATATCATTTGTGTGTGTTATATTAAGTCTTTTTAAAACATCTAACTTTTGTGGACATTCACTCTTATTATTAAGACACTAGTTAATGATAGTTGGTTTCCTATATAGAGAAGTAGCAAATCTGTGCTGGAATCAGTAAATACATCAACAAATAGAACTTTAAGTTCTTATGTAAATTTGAGGACAGGGTAACTTTCAAATTTTGTTTAATTTGATCAATATTTTAAACTAAAACAAACATGTCATCAATGTATCGTACATATACAGTAAGTTTATTAGTGTCATTAAGTATTTTGTTTTCTAAATGTGCCATACAATAATTAAGAGGGGACCCTAAAGGAGATCCCACCACAATATCATCTATTTAACTAAATATTCCCTAGGGGGTCATGAAAAGGTACTTGAGTGGTGCATGCTGATAACTTTTTTTTTTTTTTTTTTTTTTTTTTATAGTGGGTTTAATATTGATGAGTATGTCAATCATTTTATGGAAAGGAACATATGTAAATAAATTTTGTACATCCAAATAAGCCCACTATTTATATTGGTTTTGCTACAACCACACTCTCCTGTAGACTTCTCACCTTTCTAGTTCTATTAAACAACATTTCTTAGAAAAACATAGCCATGTATGCAATATTAGACATATTTTAGTCAATAACACAGTAATACTCACAGGTAAAAAGAACCTTCAGATATTGAAGGCCATCTACATTAAATCAAAGCAGCATACTTCAAACTAGTTACAACACATTACATTGCATTTAGACATAATTCTGTTGACATTTCAAACTCTCACGTGGTATGACATCATAGAACTGCATTACTAATTTACAACCTACGTCTGCTATTTGGTAACCATTATTGTTGCATAATGTTTTGTCAACACAACAGAATTCATCTTTGGTGAATATCTTTGTTAATGTCGCTACAACCACTCTGAAGATGGCTCATGGGATCCAAAAGCTTAGAACCAGCACAAAAAATATCCAAATGGACAGTTTTTTTTTTTTTTTTTTTTTTTGTCTTTACTTTCACCAGAAATTAAAGCTAAAATATGATGTTTAGAATGGCTCATGCTTAAACATAGACATTCCTTGTCCCTTATATTTAACAATATATGTTTAAATAATTATCTGCTGCTTCAATACAGTGTGTGTGTGATCCACATACAGGCCTATTTGTGCTGTGTCACAGCTTATCAGTGTGGCTAGACATCCGATTGCTTCCAGTTGGAATTGAAACTTGACCGATTTCACATCAGTCAGAAAGCTTACCCTTGAACTAGAGGTTTCTTTTTTGGTCTGTGTGTATGCACACACCAGCAACTGAGAGAACTCTCTTCATGACTGAAGAGTAATGTGTAAATCACAGAAGTGGCAACTGTTTTTAAAATTTTCCACTTCAGAGAGCTCAATTGGATAATGAGGGCATAATTACTCATCCACATACAAGCCTGTATTGCAGCTAATCAGTGTGGTTAAACATTTGATTGCTTCCAGCTGAGATTGAAACTCGACTGATTTGGCATCAATAGTGAAATGTTATCAATTTAATTAAATTTTATCGAATGTTTGGGTATTTTTATATAGATGTAGGATGAAATAGGAAAAATTCTTGATCTTTATTTTTGCCATTATTCAAATAAAGTTGAATTCTTCTTAGTGACTTTATTATTATTAACTTGTTATATTACAATAAGAGTGTTGATATTTTTGTGCTTGTATTATTAAAAGGAATCATAATTTGACCTTCAGCTATAGGTGATTGTTTTAAATGTCAGTGTCTTAATATTTGCACATTTCTACAAATTTATCCTTTATCCTAGTGTTTGAGATTGATCAGTTTGTTTAAGTATGTGACTGACCAATAATAGACAATTACCATTGTCTGTTGATAATGTGTATTTTCACAATATTGCTTTGTCTTTCAAACACCACCTTTGCTGTTCTGGGGAGTTTCATTACTTTGTTTCTTTCTACTTGTTATCTATCGCTGCCTTATTTAATGGTCAGTTATGAACATTCAGTTGAGATACTGTGTAAGCATTCATATTGGGCTTCTCAGTAAGTGGACATACTTATTTTGCATTATTGTTGGAATCCTGAGAAACGTTGCGCTGTGATTTTGTTGTAGAACTCCTTAATTGACTAATTTTGGGAGTCTTTTTTGTTATAATATTGCAACTGTTGAAAAGAAGTCTTCAGGTTTGTGATATGTTTGCCTGTATATATTGTAATTTAATCTGATAAAATGTTTGTACTAGGACCAACTGGGATGTATACATTTTATTTTGAGTGCTTAGGGTTATTCTTATTCAATACACTTTGTGTGGCTGTCTACCACTTCCAGCTTGTAAATTTTTTTTTTTTTTTAAGTTTTATTGATTTATTTGTCCAATTTAATAACTTTTCTGATTCTTAGTGCTCTAGTTTATTTTTCAGATTTCTGAAGTAATTTTCTTAACCTATGGTCTTTAATTATGGGTGGGATTTTGTCCTCTTCATTTTTTTTTCTCTGTAATGCAAATCTCTACTGATGCTATTTGTAGAAATTAAATCTGTAATGTAATTAAAGTCTTGTTTCAGAGTGTCTGTATGGTTTCAATTATTTTTAGTTTGCTGCATTTTTTCTAAGTTTGAGATCTTAGATATCTAAGGTGTGGGTGTGTGAAGAATTTTACTTTCTATGATTAAAAACTGAATACTTGATTTGGAATGTAAGCTAAATGTGCTCTTTCGTGGAGGAGCAGCGGTAACTTGTTTCATAAATTATCAGTTTAAGATTATTAAATTTGACTTTGCTGTCTTGAAGGTTAAACCACTTAACTGAGATATCACTTTTTCTTTCTCTTTTTATAACTGATAAGCTTAATAGATGTTTGAAATACCTTATTGACTATAGACAGCATGAAATTTGAAAGTTTACCTTACTGCAGTAAGATTAGAATTGGAACTGTTTTAGTATACAAAGTAGAAAGAGAAAGTCTGCTAGAAGGTCCAATTCAAATAAAAATGATGTCCAAAAAAAAGCAGAAAAAGATATAACTCTTAAATTTCCTTGTGGGACAATGTAATTTGGAGTTTTAAATGAAAATGGATTATATATAATGGCTGCATAAACTAGAATTTAACATTTGATATTTGCTTAAAATATCAGCCAGCTGATAAACATAAATTAGCTTATCAACTCTTTTTCAAGACCTGGCACAATTTTCTACCTATTATCTATGAACTTTATCATTTAGAGTAACCTTGATCACTTCTTTCAGTTCTTTGATGCCATTGTAAATATGATGTTTGATATATAATTTTTTTTTCCCCCTTAAATGGAAGTTTTGAAAGGTAAATTTTTCTTTGGTTATGCAAGTTTGTGGAAATTTCTTGTGGCTTTTCCTTTATGAATTTCACAAATTACTTTCACTTAGAATCCTCTATAGTTATAAGGTTAATATTTCTAATTTCTCTTTTCTCATGTTGTTAGGAAAGTAATGATATGCTTGTATGTATGTTGGATGTATTTTTAAAGTTAAAACCTGTTGTATTTGTAGCTTTTCTGAATCTCCTAAAAATACATGGAGACACTTATATTTTTATACTGTCTTTCTATTTTTGTATAACAAAGTAAAAAGTTAAAAGCATAATTTAATTTTCAAGGTTGATTTTTCTGTTAGAATTTTATTTGACAATGTTATAAAGATTTTTTGCTTTTATTTTCAGAAAAGCATGACAGTAAAAGTAGGAATCAATGGGTGAGTCTTATTATTATTATAGTTAGCATTATTATAATTCTTATTCCTCCTCCCCCAACATTTTTGTTGATATTTAATTGCATTACTTTCTAGTTACTTGATTGATAATTTTTTTTTTTTTTTTTTTAAACTGTTTTGTGTAGGGACTGTCACATGAGATTTTAAACCTTCCATTTTAAAGCTTTAACTGTATCTATGAAATAAACTTGAAATTTGATTTCATTTTTCAACAACTGTTAGATCTAATGCTTTTCTCCTTTTTTTTTTTTTTTTTTTTTTTTCAGATTTGGCCGTATTGGTCGTATTGTGTTTAGAGCAGCCATGGAAAAGGGTGTTGAGATTGTAGCCATCAATGATCCTTTCATTGATCTTGACTACATGGTGAGTTGTGTGTGTTATATACCATCTTATGACTAAATTAACTAAAGAAATTTCTTGACTTGTTCCAAACTATTCAGAATAGGAATAGGTTGGTAAGTTTCTCAGTTACAACTTGTAATTTTAATTCTGGACATTGGCAAAGCTTAAGATTTCTCCCATCCCAAGATAGAAAAGGTTTGCAAAAGTAGTTTCAGATTAAAATGCTATTTCTGTCAAGTAGAACTTTGTTTCAGAAAATAATTTTGAAAATTCTGGTATATTGATTTTTCTGTAGTCATTATCCTCAATAAAATAGTCATTAATAAGATCATTCTCTTCAATAATAATTCAAATTATTTGTCTAGTTTGAATAAGTATTTCATTGGTAACACACTCTTAACATGTGATTGAAATATATATCTCCCATTTCAACAGCTGTTCATTTTCTGAATATTTCAGGTTTACATGTTGAAATATGACAGCACCCATGGTAGATTCAAGAAACCTGTGAGCAAAGATGGAAAACACCTTATTGTTGATGGCAAGTCAATCACTGTATTCCAGGAGTAAGTAGAATCTTTTCACTTTTTACATTTCAACATAATTTTCCTGATGTATACAGATAGTTTTCCAACATTTGATAAATAATAGACTAAAATATTTGAGTAATCACTTCTCAATGTTGCCATAAGTGACTGGGGTGTTGATCTTTGGTTAGGTGATTGAAAATGTTTTAAAATATCAGTTGGTAAAACAAAACCTGAATTCTCCACTCTTTAATTTCTCTTGAAAAACTTAAACACTTTAATCTTGCTACAGCAGTGTTTTTACAATTTTCAGTCTGTATTTTTTATTTTATGTCTGCTTTATAACTTTTTGTAGAAGTCTTTGATGCTTAAGACTAATGCACTGTAATTTTTTTTTTCTTTCAATATTATGGAACATTTTTGCATATGCCCATTGTATCTGTTCTGATAATTTCCATGACCAAAATTTTTTTTTTTTTTTTTTTTTTTTTTTTCATTAACTTTTTTCTCGTTAAGGAGAGATCCAGGCAACATCAAATGGGGATCTGCTGGGGCTGAATATGTTGTAGAAAGTACTGGTGTGTTCACTAGCCTGGAAGCTGCATCTGTGAGTTTTTCTTTTTTTTATTGCTGGTTATTCCATCAATTGAATGGGTCAGGTGTCTGTAACTGAATTGTTATCACTGTTTGAAATATTTCATGCACAAATTGAAGATTGCTTTTCAGTGTCTAAAGTTGTGGATTTTGCTAGAACAAAACTTAAATCAAATATCAATCTATTTTATTTTGTTGGTGGTTCTGACTTTCAATGTTGTATGCAGATAAATTACTGCTTGATCTGCAAGGTTTTCTATTAACTTTAGACTGTTTCTTAATCTTGCTTTGTATTACAATACTTTTTGTTGGGCATGTAAATTGAACAATTTCTTTTATCTATTGGGGGGGTGCTTTTTAAATTAATGAGTGTTTCTTATTTTTCTTGATTTACTGCTTGGGTATTTACTTTTCCCCTCCTCACACATTTTGTACTTCTAGCACAAGTGTAGAATTCACAACTACAAATTACTTTATAAAAATGTAAGTTCTTTTTCAAACCATTTTTTTTTTTTTTTTTTTTTTTTTTTTTTTTTTTTTTTTTTTTTCCCTCCAGGTTCATTTGAAGTCTGGAGCCAAGAAAGTTGTCATTTCTGCTCCTTCTAAAGATGCTCCCATGTTTGTGATGGGTGTGAACCATGAAAAATACACTAGTGACCTTAATGTTGTCAGGTAAACAATTTTTCACTGTTTTTATTTGGTCATTATTAATACCTGGTATTTCTATAATCATTTTTGTAGACACATGCAGATATTAGTATGATTCTTCCAACTCCTAATTTTATACTCACATCCCATTTGTCTATCTTGAGAATTTTATGCAAATTTATATTTCCAATCATTTTCTCATATGCTTGTTTTATAAAAAGCAAAATTGAAGATGAAATATCTTTTCCTGTTTTAGCAATGCCTCTTGTACCACCAACTGCCTCGCTCCTCTTGCCAAAGTGATCAATGATGCATTTGGCATTGAAGAGGCTCTTATGACTACTGTGCACTCTTACACTGCTACCCAGAAAGTTGTGGATGGTCCATCTAGCAAGGTATGTGGATACTGTCAGACTTCCTTCTGTATCAAGTACAAACTGAAGATTTATTACATGTTTTTCATAATTACATTTCAAAGTTAACCCAAATTTAAAAATTTAGATGGCAATCCATCTTAAGTATTTTAATATATTAAAAACTTAAATCCAAAGTTTTATTTAAACTATTGTTTTTGTTTTCAGGATTGGAGAGGTGGCCGTGGAGCTGCTCAGAACATCATTCCCAGTTCCACTGGTGCTGCTAAGGCAGTTGGTAAAGTAATTCCTGAATTGAATGGGTAAGCACAGCTTCTTTTAGAACCTTTCTCTTTAATATGATTGCTTCATTTCTGATAAACTTAGATAAAACCTTTATCAGGATTAAGAAATTTTTTAAATATGCTAGTTGTCTCCCACACTTACTGGAAAGCAAGCTCTAGTTTAACTGATTATGTAGGTCTTTAACTTAATATTACTTTTTAATCTATTCTACCAAACTTAGCTTAAAGCAAATTTCATAGGTAACCAAGATTCTTAGATTAATTTTACAAATACTAACCAATTAAATGTGTTAGAAAAAAATGTTATTTTGTTTATATATAATTGATTTTTAATTTTTCTCTCAGTAAAATGACAGGAATGGCCTTCAGAGTACCCACTCCTAATGTCTCTGTTGTTGATGTCACTTGCCGTCTTACTAAAGGTGTAAGTAATTTAATTTTTGGATTTTTTCTCTCTCATTCTCTCTCATATATTCTCTCTCTCTCTCTCACTCTCTCTCTCTCTCTCTCATATATTCTCTCTCTCTCTCTCTCATATATTTTCTCTCTCTCTCTCTCTCATATATTCTCTCTCTCTCATATATATTCTCTCTCTCTCTCTCATATTCTCTCATTCATATATATTCATTTTGGACTCATGAAATTGTAATTTTGTAACTGGACATATTGCAAGTTTAACTTCATTTGAAGTTCTGATTCCCCATAAAAACTATCAAAATCTATGAGCTATGGAGAACTGCTTTGCAGAAATTTGATTAGTTCTTTTTAATTGCTTTCTTTAAAAAGAAATTGCTGAGAACTTCAAATTTACGTATAGCATAAACGCTTACATATCAAGTCATCTAGAAATAAAATTTTTTAATAGCAAGAGCTATGAATATAACATGATTAGTATTTAAATGTGCATTTATTACATGTTTTACTAGTTTGTCATTTCTTTCAGGCTTCTTACGATGATATTAAACGAGTAGTAAAAGCAGCATCTGAAAATGCAATGAAGGGTTACTTGGGTTATACTGAAGATGATGTTGTTTCATCTGACTTTATTGGAGACACTCACAGTAGCATCTTTGATGCTAAGGCTGGCATTAGCCTTAGTGACAACTTTGTCAAGCTTGTGTCATGGTAAGTCATATGCACTTATTGACTTTTCGCTTTTCTTGTTTGCCTTCTAATTGTAATGTTTACAGAATAATACATAATCCAACTGTTACTAAAAAAAAAATTTTTTTTTTCTTTAGGTATGACAATGAAATGGGTTATTCCAACCGTGTACTAGACTTGATTCTCTACATGAGCAAAATTGGTTAAATTCTTAGTCTTCTCTCATTGCTGCCATAGCTAACCAGCAACCCAGGTGATGATGCTTCTATTCTTACTACTAGCATGATTTCAAAATATTACTGATTACCACCATTTAATACAATATTCTTGTTAATGTTGTCGTTAGTATATTTGAATAAAGTTCCATTCTGAACCTTCTCATTGTCTGTCACTTATTTAGATGCAAGCCATTTCACTTCTTGAAACTTTCACATTTTTAAACAAAAAAGCTTTTGGTAATCTTTGGTGTCAATAATTCATATCTTTTTTTTTTTTTTTTTTTTTTTTAGGATGTCCACAAATCCTATGCAGTTTTGCTTTGTGTGTGTGCGCAAATGTTAGATAATTCTGAATTTTGCTTTGAATAACTTCAAAAAAAATATTGGTATCCTACAAGTTGAGTAATATTTGTTACATTAAGGAAATTTGTAATCTTTTAACAAAATAAAAAATTTAATGTTAATATTTTTACAAATACGACTGTTATACTTTATGGTATTGTAGAGAGTTCATACCATAGTAAGATAGGCAAGCTTTTTTTTATCCTGAAAACTCATGAGAATAACCTTCACTGGGATTTAACCGAATGCTTTTTAGTTGCAATTCATACACCTATTCAGCAGTCTTAATTAAAAACTAATACTTTGATTCACAAGAGCATTACTTATAAGCTTGTAATTTTCGTGCTTCACTTACAGAGAGGGTTGCCAAAACAAAGTTAATTTCCATATTGTGTCAATTATTCAACCTCTACTTCTGAGGCTTGTATTTTCTTGACCCCCAATTTCAGTCTCTGAATTCCATGGTTGGAGTAATGCTTGTGTCATTACTTTCTACCCCAGTCACTAAATTGCTTTATTTATTTATCTTTTTTTTTTTTTTTTTTTTTACCCCCTCCCCCCAATCTCTGGACATAAATTGAAAACCTTTTAATATGCAGAGTGATTGAAAAGTAAAACCCAGTCTTAAAATATTTATAATTTCTTTTAATAAATGGATATGAGAAAAACGCTTAGTATGAAATTTTATTGAAAACTATATATTGGCACCAGATTTTTGAGATTCTTGAGCAACCCAGGAACTGTCAATTTTTTTTTTTTTTTTTTTAAGTCTTGGTTTGGTATAGTAGACTTACTCCTTTAAACAACCTCCAAAAAAAAAAAGCAAGGTTTTTAAGTCAGAACTCATGTTTGATTACGCACTCATAAAATGAGTTAATTTTCAATCACCCTGTAGTTCAAAAATCATTAATAGCCTTAAATATGCTAAGAACTCTGTGCATAGGCTCAATATTTGACTAATAAAGCAAAAATGTTCAATGAACAAGACCTGAACTTTAACTCTATACCAACTGGTTGTAATCAGTAGAAAGAATAACATTGGACAGATAATTATATCAACATGTCTTGCTCAAGCTGAAGTACAAAATGGAGCAACAGTAGCTGAAAGTTAGCATGGCTTATTTCCCTTAAACCACAGGGACCTGTGAGCAATTTAACTTCGGTATTTTACTTTAGTGGAGACATACGCTTTAAATTCATTTTAAAAAAAAGCGTTTTATTGAAAGCTAAAGAATTTTACTATTTCCAGTAAGCAAGTACTCTTTCAAATTATGTTCATAACTTATCTTAACATCACTTGTCAAATCTGTTAGTTAAGTGCTATATGTGATATATGCTTGGGTGATCATGTTTCGAAAGAGACATGACTGACTGAGCAAAAGATTATTCTGCAGTAGGTTGCCATTACTTTCTGCGATAGATTGGGTTTTATAGCCCAGCCTGTTTCATTATTTAACCCATAACTGGAGGGAAGAGATTGATTAATACCATTACCAAGGATATTTGTGTGTAAGTGAATGCAAGGAATTCAACAGAAATTCAAAATTGGCTCTCCAATTTCTTGTTTCCAGCCGATATCCACTGCACCAATAAGGAATATTAGCTAAATGAAAGAACCTGATTTGAAAACAAATATTTACTTTTTTTTTTTTTTTTTTTTTTTTTTTTTTTTTTTTTTTTTTTTTTTTTTGATATAATTAAGCACTCAGTAATTTTAATTTTAGAAATAGTGTCTAATCTAGTTGTAGAAATGTTGACTTGAAATTTGACTTGATTGTAATCATTGCTCTTTTCTGATGTCTATATTTGGCTACATTTATACATGTAAAAGAAAAAATTCAACATTTTTTTTTTTCTTTCGAGGTTAAAGACTGGTATTAAGATTTTTTCATTTAGGATCAGTAAACAGTTATATTACTGTGACCTAAAAGGTAGAAATTAATACAGAATTTTAAGATTAAAATCTTTTAATGAATTTTTTTTTTTTTTTTTTTTTTTTAACATGTTATCAAGAAAAATTAAGACAGTAGTATCCTTAATCTCTTTATAAATGCTTTTCTAATTGTCATGGTTTATTGCATGTCTTTATTTCACAATCTACAGCAGGTGTTTATTTTATTAAAACAGCTATTTAAATATTTAAGGAGTTCTAACTAATATAAATAAGAGGTTGATATTTTAATTTCATGAAATTAAGGAGGTGGGGACATAAGTAGTGTTTTTTTTTTTTTTTTTTTTTTTTTTTTTTTTCTCCATTGAAAAAGTGCTGCATAGTTGGATTATCTCTGACACTCACTAATTAAAATGCAGAAAGTGATTTTTCCTAATATCCTTGAGGAAAAAAAATCTATCCCACTTCCACCTATTGGTTTGAACCAGAGTATTCTTAAAAGCTAACAGTTTGTACAGAAAACTTGGACATGGCCTTTTCCAGTACTTGAAAAGTCTTGAGAATTTCTAAAATTGAACTGACCACATCTTTGTCCACAATATGTGAATGTCAAATCTTAGATATCTGACTTTTACAAACTACAATAGCCCCCCCCCCTTTTTTTTTATATCTGTTAATTATCAGATGGTTTGTTTCCTTAACTATGATGATTTCATGACCTTTGTATTTTCTTGTCTAGGTGGCAGGGTGGGAGACTATTAAGGTATGTTTTCTAGTTGCTACCATCACTCAACAAGAAAAGAGGGAAAGTTAGACAAGTAAAAACAAAAACAAAAAAAAACTTTTAGAATTTTTGAAAACAGATCTTTTGCTCATTAGTTAGGAGTGGGTAAGATCATGCTGAAAAAAATAGATACTTTACACATCCCATGTCAATGTGCATCTCTGGTTAAACTATATTTTGTCTAGATTCCTGCCAAAATTAACAAGTTTGAGGATCAAATTTGGCTCAAAGAATAAGGGTTTTTGAATAGAAAATGTGTTTAGGATAGAAATTGCATCTTTGGTTGGGGGGGGGATGTTATTTTTTAAAATTTACAAGCTAATAATGATGTATATTTTCTAGTTTTTCTTGAAAATGTTAAAAAAAAACAAAAAAACTCTGGAATCTGCACTTTTACTTTCATATTTCTGTTTTATGACTAGAAAATGTATTCATGCTTATGGAAATGAAAGAACTCAAGACCAAAAAAAAAAAAACTTGAAAGTTGCACACAAGATTTGCTCAAATCAGCTAATGGCTATACAGAGAATGTTGAGTGGACTTGGAACTTACACTTATCATAAAGTTCAATGCCATGTGAAGATCTGCAAAGGACATCCATATAGAGGAAGTAGAATGCTAAAATAGAAAAAAAAATGTTAACATCATAGTGTTCTGTGCTATGTATAATGAAACCCATGTGTATGAGTGTTAGCTAAAATATGTGATTTTGTGAAAATTTGTTTAGTTCTGTTCATTAATACCATACTTCACAGGAAAGGTGCAGCACTCAATTTTTCTTACTGCTACACATGGTTTGTGAATGTAAGAATTAAAGTAATTCAAATTTTTATTGTATAGTAGAATTCCAAACTGTAGAATGGTACACAAAATGTGTAACATAACCAGGTCTGCATTTAGTTATTTTAGCCTTCAACATTTTGACTTCTTCACTGTTTCAACTGATCCATGTGACATGAATTATTGAAACCAGCTGTAATTTCCTTTAAACATCTCATCTGTCAAATTATTAAAATGCTTAGCTTTTGAAATTGATCATTCACTTTGTGTTTGTGTGATGTGCACACATCAGTTCAGGTTCTTGAAAATTCTTAACGTTATGCTGGAATTTTTTTTTTTTCTCTAACAGATCTGTAGAAACTCTGGGCAAAGTCATAGTGTAACATTCACCCAGATATGCTGACCAATCTCAAATCCTATTTTACTGCAAGCAAAAATTTTGGTGGGGTTAGCAGCAATTCTGTAACACCGGTGGCCCTGATTGAGTCATAATTATGCATGCCATATTGCCTAGTGACTTTGAGGTATTGACAGTTAAGAATCATAATCAAGGGATGGTGAAAGGGAAGATTAATTGACCAGATTGGAACTTGTCTGTATAGTGAGTTATTTTCCCAATTCACGTCAGTTCTTACCAAAACGTCTGATTGCATAATCTGACTAAAAGCACTTGTGAATGGACCATATCTGGTGGAAGATACTTTTCAACATAGGTATCTGGTTTCCTAATAAGGTGATCTTTGTGGGAAGATAATCTGCATCAATGTCACCACCCACCCTTCAGACAAATATCTCTGTCAGAGTCCTCAGTTGTTTCATACCCAAGAATTGCATCCAAAGTGAATGTTTATTCCACTTGGCTCAAGCTGAAAGAATCTCCAACACAGCCACAGCATCTAAACCTGCTGCTAACTTTCTCAACATCTCATGATTTCAACAACTGACTGTAGCCTTTAACACCCTATGATATTAAATTGTTGGCAGTTTTTACATCAGTGTTTGTCTATATTTCTGAGATGAGGTGGTATTTACACTATTTACATTGTTTGGAAGATTGTCCTCATCTTTATTGCTATTATGACATCTCAGCCGTTGTACTCTCTGGCCTTCATCAGGCACTAGGAATTTTGAACCAAACTCTTTATGATAATCACTGGGTTATATCATTCTCATTCTATGTGTTATGCTACTTCTGCTAGTCACCAGGATAACCTTCAGTATTGGTTCTACACTTCACAGATACTTCTCCCAAGTAAGACTCCAAATAGGGAACATAACTAAGAACTGTGTACACCATTCCATTTAGCTGTGGAAAGAAATATAAAGGAGAAACTAACTGCCCCTTTAAGGTAAGGCCATAACTCAAGAGGAGATAGAAAAATCAGTCGGAGCTGACCACATATAGAGGGAGAAAGGGGATCTCGTTCCCCTATGGGACGAAGTTGAAATAATTGATAGAAAACACCACTGGAAACTATGTAAACTTAAGGAATCAGCACATATGCTAGGCCACAAAAATCTCCTCAGCCAACTAAGCATAGAAATGAATCCAATCTTCTCACTTTGTTGTTGTTTGTTTTTCTTTTTTTTTTTTTTTTTCAATTGGAGTAGGTAGATTTGATCTATCACCTGGTTCACGCTCCACCCATGCCTATTCAACAGGTTAAGAGGCTCATCCCTTGTTCCCTATTTAGGATGTGGTTTCCAGCTTTCTCTTTTCCAATCTTTTCACTATTACGTAGCCCCCTGCACATCCGTGGCATTACCGCCTTGCTTGGGGTGATACAATTAAAAAAAGAGAAAATATGGGGACCAGTAAGACGGAGTGCTAGAGAAAATTGTCAGTATCAAAAGATTGTAATATGAGCTCTTCTTTTTTTTTTTCTTTTCTTTTTTTTTTTTCAAAGAGGTTACTGAGACATTAGGTTTATAATTCCCTAAAATTCATTTACTGATGTTCCCAAGGAGATTTGACCTAAAGAGTTGTGAGTTCAATACCAGGCTACAGCAGTGGTAAAAGTTAATGGGGAAATAACTACATGGCTGCCAGAAATAGCATTACACATGGAATGAGAATGATATAACCCAGTGATCCCAATAAAGGGTTTGGTTTGAAATTCCTAGCACTTAAAGAAAGCCAAAACCCACAATAGCTGAAACATTGTAATAATGGCAATAAAGATGAGGACAGTAGTCCCAACAATGTAAATAATGTATTTGTATTAGTATCTATTTCTACTTATAATCGTTTTGAGAAAGTCTCCAGTTAAAAACTCCCATGGCTTGCCAGAATGAACAAGAATTTTCCAATGGTCCTATCCTGACTGGTAAAGTTAAACCACTAGATGACTGCTTCCAAAGACTAGTGACAGGGGGAAATACTAAGATGAAAACACCCACGCCTATAATATGATATTAGGCGCCAGTGACTATAAGAGATGATATTTGGTACTGTGACTGATGGTGGGTGAATACTTTTGCTGCCATAGTTGGCTTTTTAGATATTCAAAGAAAAAAGTAGAAATTAAGCGCAGAATTAATTTGGTTTGCAAAGTTAATCCTCTTTATATTGATACTAGCAGTATAGCCTGGTGTTGCTCGGGTGTAATGAAAGCTTTAAAACTAATCCATGGTCCTGGAGCATGGATTCTTTGGACATTGGCACAAAAGACTAAAAAGCAATAGTTGTTTCCAGTTAAAGCGAAACCGTAGACTGAAAGAAAAATGAATGGATGTAAGTCAAATTTTGATTTCCTGCTATCGATATCAAATTTTCTGCACTATTGTAAGAACTGCAGCCTTGAAACTTCTGAATATCGTTTCTTATGTCTTTGTCTATGAGTGTATCAAATTTGATTAAAATCAGACCACTCCTTCTATAACCCGATTTTTTTTCGATTTTCGATATTTATCGGGGGTACCTCGATACAAAACCTAGCTAAGAACACTCGCAGACACATATAGTACAACTGTGTAAATTTTCAAGAAAATCAGTCCAGCCGTTTCAGAGTCTATAGGTAACACACACACACACACACACACACACACACACACACACACAGAGACAAAGTTTAATTTATAAATAAGTTTAGATTAGATATGTTTTTTCTTTCCTAAGGTCTTATTAATGTAGCACTGACTAGTTTAAACTCATTTCTTAGTAAGTAGAGCACCGACTTAATTGAACTAGAATTGGTTAAATTACGTATTAGTAACTGAAATAAAGTTTACCAAAATTTTGAAATCGGTACATAACAGATCGAACAAAGATCAGATGTGCTATTGTTTAGGCAGTGTGACCACTTATATAAAAGAAGACTTCTTGGAAAGAAAAAAACGGGAATCACTAGGTTGTACAGAGTGTCTGTTAAACATCAAATCCCAATGTCACCTTCATCACTGCTCCTTGAATGTGTTGTCAAACCAATAAAAGATACCTTATTTTATAAAAGAGTGAGTACTATTATCTTTGGGGTCATCTGAGTGAATTTTTCTCCAACTTTATCCCTTTGTGAGGTTATCACAACTGTTATTTTCTGCAAATACCTACAAGCCATTATAAAAAATAACAAACAACAAATCATAATGTAAAGTTAAGTGCTTGTCTGAATCTATCATGGTCCCAGGGTGTTTGATCACATTACAATTAATGTATAATTTGGAAGACTTAGATCCATCCCTTCCAGTCTGGTTAACAAGGATGTGCAAAATGTTATATACATGTTTAAATTAATTATCCATGTTACAATAATTTTCATGAAACAAAAACCATATCAGAACTATGAATTCTGGAACAAAAATATGGTATGAAACAAAAATGAAAAACTTTTAGTTCATTGTTTCAAAATAAAGTAAATACTGTTATTTATTTGGTCATAAGCATAATTATTTTATGATTATAGAAGTATCCAGAAAAAATTGATTTAAAAATGCATCATTTAGCGGTAAGTTTAGGGTTAACATTTTGTTTATCTCATTTACAATATCTAAGAATATTTGATTACATTTATTGAATTTATGATATTTACATAGCAATGTTCTTGATAAATAAATTTTCAGTAATTTTGTAGTATAAAATATCACATTTGCTCCTATTTCGTTTTTAATAGTAAACCAAACTAAAATTCGACATTCTTTTTTTTAAATATCTTAGAAAGAAAAATAAATTACTCAAAAAATTAATTTATTATCAATTGCTTGTTATGAATAACAATATAGAGAAAATATTAAATTCACTTTATGTAACAATAGTATTTTTAAATAAATTTTGCAGTGTAAAAGCAATTGACAAGAAAACTCTTAAAAATAGATATAAAACATCTAAGGCAACCAATTTAAGTGTAGTTCCAAATTAGCTACTAGGTCTCATCATTTTACAGTTGAAATTACTAGATTTAACCATGACTTCTATACTAACAATTTCTTTTGCACTTCTTGCTTGTGGAACTCTTCTGGCGTCTTGCTTTCCAGTTATCTTAGAACTTAGAAAATTTAAATGCAGTGTTAATCATTATATTCTGTTTTTTAATTTCTGTTCTTTTTACTGTTCTCTTTCCTTAATAATGCTTTTCTTTTTTTTTGCATATTCTTTCACACTCAGTAATCCTTAGTGGCTTTATGGCCATGTTTAAAGTGAAAAGATTAAAAAAATTAACTTTCTTGGGAGAAACTCTGCAAATTTTTTAATAACAAAAAATAGAATTAAATTATTTCTTTGAACTAAATAAAATTAAAATGTTTTGTTTTGGCATACTGCAAACTCAAACCTAAACATTTCTTATAGGAATGCTGAGATTTAAGATAGACATTCAGTTTCAGGCAAGAGTTACACTATGACTTAGCCTTTAACCATACACATTTGTGAGAGGATATTTTTATATGAGGGATGATGGTCATTGGACCTAATGTATAAAAAACAAGAAAAATGTACAAAAAGAAAAATAAGTAAAAAATAAAACTAAAAATATTTTCTTTTTTCTTAAAGATTTCCATTGTTTCTCTCAAATACAGTCACTAACAGAATATTTAATTTAAAAAAAGAAATTATAATGAAAATAAATACACCTAAAATTTTTTCAATTTTTTTCTTAAAGAAACATGAAAACTTTTCCTTTTTCCCATTTCTTAATGAAAATTTCTTTGTTTCTATGGAATCTGCTTCTCTCAAAGAATATTTTAAAAAAAGCTTAAATATTGTTTCTATTGAATGACCCTTACAAAAAAATAGTTAAATGAAATATTAATAAAGCAAAACAAGAAAAATCTTAAAAACTTTTACTTTTTTCTTCTTAAAGCTTTCAACTGTTTGTATGAAATGACCTTCTCTTTAATGGCAAAAAAAAGTTTTTTTCTAAACAAAGTTTTCTATTGTTTTTTAAGACCATTTTTAAAGAATATCTTATGTAAAGAAATAAAATATATAAAATTAAAAAAAAAATACTGAAAAACTTTTTTTTAACCTTTTCTTCACCAACTGAATGAGAAGTGTTTTGGCAAAGATTTTGATAAACATTTGGTTTTTCTCCCTTAACAATGTTTTTTTGTTTTTCTCCCATTTAAATGTTTCTCAAAGAATATATGATATAAAAAGACAACTTTATTTTTAAATCCACTTTTGTTCCTCTTGAATTATCTTCTTGAAAGAATATTTGACACAAAATAAATAAATTCAAAACAATAATTTAATTAGAGTAGAAAACCTTCAAAACTTTGGCATTTTTTTCTTAAAGAATTTTCTCTTGTTTCCATTGAACGGACTTCTTTTAATAAAACCACCTTTCTATTGAATTATGTTTTTTAATTAACAAAGTAATTTTAAAATGTAAAAAAATAGACTTTAATAACTTCAACTAAGGAATGACTATCTTTTAAAGTATATTTAATATGAAGGAAATATAAGTAAAGAAAAAAACTTTAAAATATTTCCTTTTTTCTTAATGCTTTCTATTGTTCCTATCAAATGCAGTCACTTGCAAATGAGTGGAACACTCTTCCACTTTCAACAGTCAATGCCAAGACTTTAGACATCATGTTCAAAAATACACTTTGATTATATTGGTAGATGATTGTGTAACAGAAGATGGTGATCATCTCACCAAATGTAACACAAGCTAGGGTTGTCACTGTACCATAGGTAATAAATGTGATTATACTTTTTCTATTAGCATGGCACCAACTTGTCATTGGCTATTCCAGTCACTATATGCTTGATGTAAACTTTAGCTGATAATCATGATTCTCAGTATTACAGTTCGATGAAAAATGCAAAAAGTAGGCATGTCTGTTTCCATCATTCTTCCCCTTTACCAGACATGTATCGTCTCATGGAAATCTTTCTTTACATTGTGTACTGGGATGAATTATACAGCATATCTTTATATTCACTCCAATAGGCCGTGAATTTTTGTTTTTTGGCCCAGACAATGTTTCAATCCTAGCAATTTTCTTAATCTGAGCACCCTTCCTGAAAGGTGGGGAAATTCTAGCCAAAAGAACACACTCTGTTGATAAAGCTATTAACAATTTATTAAAGATGAGAAAATATAAAAGTTACAACCATCAAACTTATGCAGTTTGACTTCAGTAAATTCTTTTCTTCTCTTGAGGCATTGAGAGATATCTAATAGTTAAAAATGCAGGTGTGTTTTACTCCCACTAGAATTTCAACAAAAGCAGATGACAAAGTAGTAGTCCCACTTGTCTCACACAAACTGAGTAAAGTGATATTGTGTGTGTACGCTTATAAAGATAAGGGTTCGAAAGGGGACTTTGATTAATTAAACACTAACACAAAGATCCCCTTTGTTAACCTTTATCATTCTGTATGATTTCATTAGCTATGCAAAATGTTTATCTTTCCACTGAAGTTGACTGATCCCTGAATTTTAATTTGTTTGAATTTCATAGTTGTGTTGTCATATCCTGCTATGGCAACAGAAAACAGTTTTGAGTGAATAAATCAGTAAGATTACTGTAATTGAGAGGTGTTGAAAAAGAGTGCAGTGAAAAGGGAAGTAGTATTAATAATGCAGGTTAAACAAAGAATATCCTATTAACATTGCATGTGACCCATGCTTTTAAAATATGCAAGATGACATTTTGATAAGCTTCCACATAAATCTGCAGAATAGGATTCTAAAATAACATTTATCAATTCTGATTGGATTTCACAGAATTTAGGTAATCACATTAATCATGTCATCAGGACTTCCCCGAGACTGTGGGTCTCAGCAGGGAATTTCACTTGTACTGGGTATTACTATATCTTGGTTTATTTTAGGTTCAGATTTTCCAGATACCTTCCTAAGTATTTTATATGTTCAAATTAATATTTTTTAACCAATCTTTTTTTAATCAGGTTCCAACCCAATTAAGCACTCCCCTATATCTATCAAGTCACCAGTCAATATTTTATGCACTAAAATGACTCAGTCAGGACCACTGCTCTATTATATATAAGTATATTATTATCCTCTTCTGCTGTCTTGAATATTTTTTGAATTCAGCGTTTCAATTATTTGTTTTCTGCATGTTGCAGGTGCTTGTTTACCTCCCATTTGTTTGCCCATTTTGGCCTGATAAATACATAAAACATTTGGCATAATTTAAACCTAAACTTATTTATAAATGGAACTTTGTCTATGTGTATATGTACGTGTATATATATGTGTGTGTGTGTGTCTGTTACCTATAGACTCCGAAACGGCTGAACCGATTTTCTTGAAAATTTACACAGTTGTACTATAAGCATCTGCGAGTGTTCTTAGCTAGATTTTGTGTTGAGGTACCCCCCGATAAAAATCGATAATCTAAAAAATTGGGTTATAGAAGAAGTGGTCCGATTTTAATCAAATTTGATATACTCATAGACAAAAACATAAGAAACGACATTCAGAAGTTTCAAGGTTGCAGTTCTTACAATAGTGCAGAAAATCAATAATATATATATATAAAAGACAAGATGTTTGTGTGTGTGTCTGTTTATCTGCCTGTATGTCTATTTTTTTCAGCCCTTTTATTTTAGTTTTTGCTTTGGGTTTGGCTTTAAGTAGGTATAATTGTAGTTCTTAGTCTCAGCCATGATACCATTTACTCAGAGAACTTATTTAGCCTGCAAATTTCAGTTTACGACAAAAAAAAAACTTATTTTATATCGATACCAGGAAATCAAAATTTGACTTACATCCATTCATTTTTCTTTCAGGCTACGATTTCCCTTTAACTGGAAACAACTATTGCTTTTTAGTCTTTCGTGTCAATGTCCAAAGAGTCTGAGCTCCAGGACCATGAGTTAGTTTTAAAGCTTTCATTACACCCGAGCAACGCTGGGCTATACTGCTAGTAAATGCATAAAACCTTTCTGTTATTTCTATTAAATGGCAGTCTCTTAAAGAATATTTGATGTAAAAAAAAAAAATACCTAAAAGCAAAAACACCCTTAACAACATTTGATCTTTTTCTAATATTTAATTAAAAAAAAAAAAAAAAAAAGAAAAATAACAGTAAATAAATAACTTGAAAATTTACCATTTCTCCAATAATTTTATGGGATGGCCAAAATTTATAAAAACAAAATGTAAAATTGTAGCAAAATATTTAAATGATGAGTATAAAAAATATTTATGTTGATATACTGTCTTAAATGATAGCAACATATATATTGATGTACCTCCTATTGAGTATCTTACGTTGAGAAAAAAACCCCAAAATAATCCAAACCCCTGAGCATGACAGGAGAGGAATCATGTATATATTCTTCACTACTTGACAATTATTGCAAAAAAATAATAAGGATAGGTTAAAGAGTGAAATCATGACAAGTGCTTTCACAACTGCTAGTAAAGTTTAATAACTGGTAGCAAAGAGAATGAACTGAGCAGATGTTGTCTTGCCATTGTCTCTCTCTTCATGAGTGTGAGAGGAGGAAAATATATATATATATATATATATATATAGCCATTGAGATTTGAAAAAGAAATCACTCGACTGGTGGTCAAGAGTAAGGAAAAATTTACTTGCCCCAAAATCATTTTACTCAACCGACTGCTTTTTTTTTTTTGTGAATTGCTGACAGAAAACAAAAGATGAAATTTTAATTAAAATTGCGAACATGTTAGAAAGGATAAAATTTAGATTAGTTAGAACATGTTAGAAAGGATCAAAACGTGTTAGAAAAGATCAAATTTTGTTATTATTTTTCAAAATAATAACAAAATTTGATCTTTCCTCTTAACAATAGCATAAACATTTTGATGATAAAACTTTGTTTTTGTTAAGCTTGAGCCCTCTTAACATCATGATATGCTGTTTTTTTTTTTTTTGGTAATTGAGTGGAGGTACCTGAATTCGTAGTTTCTTTCTTCTGTTTGACTACAACCTCTATCTCATAGATAATAAAATAACAAATCTGATTTTCTCAATGATTTTCTCTAAAAATTACTTGTATAATTTGTTTTTCAGTGCGTGGTTGAAAGAAGTATGCTTATTTTTTTTTCTTTCATTCAAATGTTTGTTTTTACTTTTCGTAAGCAGGGAGGAAATATAGATATGAGTCAAGGATTATATTTTTCCAAATAAGTTTCTAAAAATCTGAGCGTCTTTAATCTTGGCGACAGAGACATTTTGGCTCCACTCTGGAAGCATTAATTAAACAAATGTTTACACTGACCAGGATGATAAAAGCGAGACTGGAGCTTGTCAATCAAAATTCCTATGTCAGATCTTACTTTGATGATTGCAGGATGTCACTGTCTTTTGTTTAACCAAACATTTTGACGTGAATCAGGTGCCATGCATAAGATCAAAATGTTCAATAATATCATTGTAGGCCATTCTAAGTAACTTGTGAATCTTCAATGGCATACTTTTGGGTTGTAAAAGGAATCAGATTTCCTATTTCTATATTTGAAGGGACACATTTCATTGCAAGATTTTTAATCGACCGTGGACAAATAAACTAATAAGTTTTAATCGCCCAATTAATCCACTGAGTCGATTAGGCGAGTGAAATCTCAAATGCTGTAAACACACACACACACACACACATACACAATGGTCTTTATTATGGAATTTATTTTTTCTTTTAATTTTTACTAGTTTTATATCATCATTTTTC
The DNA here is from genome assembly GCA_037127315.1 of Ascarosepion bandense. Classification (NCBI taxonomy): domain Eukaryota; kingdom Metazoa; phylum Mollusca; class Cephalopoda; order Sepiida; family Sepiidae; genus Ascarosepion; species Ascarosepion bandense. Next base: position 121,057 of record JBBBDQ010028395.1, on the reverse strand, counting down.
AAATTTAAGCTCAATGGAGACATTATTTGAATGCATTTTTCATTTACTGATTTTTAAAAATTTCATGGCAGTACCTACCAAAATTATTGCTGCGTAATCCAAGCTTTTGACTCACATGAATCATCATTGATGTGTGTGAGTGAGAAGAATGTTATAAGTAGATTATTTTTGTGAGAAAATGCTGAGTTGGTGTAATAAATTATATTGGAATATATAATCTACCAATGTTGAAAACTTTAAATTTTCTTTGATTTCAACGGAAAAATGTCCAAATCTCATTGTTGGAAAAAGGAATCTGCAGGGTGTGATGGATGAACTGTTGTTTAAATTAGAAAAAAATGAAAAAAATTCTGACATCTCATTTTAACAGATATATTTACCAAAATTGCACTAAAATATCTTGAAATACAAAAGAGTAAATTTATTCAATAAAATCACCATTAGCTTCAACAACATCCTACAGACAACTTCAGAATCTCCTGAATGTCTTCTGGATGGTTTCCTTGTTTAAGCTTGTGAATGCTGCCATAATCCTTGCCTTCAGTTCATCTTTGGTGTGACAGGAAGTTTTGTTGGTCTCTTGCTCAACTGTGACCCACACATAATCAAGGAGGTTGCAGTCCAGGGACTTAGGTGGCTAGATGTAAGGAGCGATGTGATTTCAGAAATAGTCTGACAGCCATGATTGGGTTCTCCTGCTTTTGTAGCATGGTGCAGAGTCCTGTTGCCATACAAAGGGTCTTCCAGCAGCCACCCTTTTGATCCAGAGCAGCACTATTTCATGAAGACATTTGATATAGGTCTCTATGATAAGTCTGAGGATGAAGGGAGATATAACATTGCTATGACTAGTGATCTCTCAAAACACCATGATGTTGACTGGATATATTATCCAAATCTTTCTGAATCCTCTACACTGTTCTCAGATTGACACCCAAACATGCTGAAATGTTTGTATTGAAGCTTCCAACACAAATGCCAAGCAGTACAGCATGTCATTTTTAAATTTCTGGTAGAATGAATTGCATCATGGTGCTCTTTTTCATACAGACAGTGCCTAACCGACCCTACTATACTGTGCAATCCACAAAATCCAAAACTGCATGAGTGGAATTAAAAAATATAAAATGACAACAATTTACCTTATTTGAGGACATTAGAGAAATCAAAAAGGAAATTGAAACCAGATTCTTCATCAGAAACCTCTTCAAATATATGTTTCCGGATGCTAATCTCACTGACATGATTAATCGAGGCATCTCAATTACCAAATTCAAAACCAATTTTGACATTTGGGTAAAAGAGCCAAAGTGGTTATCCATCCAACCTTTAAACTGGCCAGCCAGTGATTTAAATTGTATAAGCCTGGAAAACAACCGTATAAATGGACTTGGACAATTCTTTCTCTGGCACTTTAAAAAAAGCAGTCATTATTCTGCAAATGTTACAAGAAAGGTCAAGCAACATGACAATAGCTCTGATTTGTCTCAAGACTACAAAAAGCTGGGAGGAAATAAGATTGAAAATTCAATCAGAGCTTGAGCTTAGGACGTCTGTATACCAGGATCTATTAATCATAGCTGGACAACTTTAGGATGATTCCAAGGACAGGAACTCACCAGACGCTTTGATTCTTGGCTCTCATGTTTTGACCTCCACAAAAAAACCTTTGATAAGCGGACCCTTCTTTAGTGGTGGCACTACAGAGAATAAATTTGCCTTTAAGAATTTCTAGGCACCTTTTAAGAATTATGTAGCTTGTGTGGAATCTAAGGCAGCCAGATTCACTGGAAAAATACCTCTGCCCTTAAGAGCTGTTTAACAAATTATGCACTTCTGATAATTCAACATCTGCCAATCTGTGACCAGAATTATGACGTTGCATTGTCCTTACCCAATTAGGAATTTTTGGATGGGTCTCATGGTAGATGAGATATTGAAACAGATTTTCGAGTATAAGCCAGCACATGACTCAAGATTAAAAGGTGTTAAAATGTTCTTAAATAGAATAAAAGCCAACTTTCTGTTTGATTTTCTTGAGGAAAATATTGCTGGGTATGTATTAATGAGTCACATTGTGTTTTCAAAGCTACTTGGAGAATTGCAAAGAGAACTTATGCAGCAGTATAATTCTAATTATCCTATATTAAATTATATGTGGAGTTATAGTGATTTTTTATTAAAATTATGGTGAAACTTATAGAACTGATAATTGCATGCTCTTAAAACCCAGATTAAAAAATCCTCTTCCACCTTGGAGAACTTTTCCACCTGTATAAGAAGGGAGACTGTTAAGCATTGCAAATTTTGTGTGGCACATGGACACTAGAAGGATGATTGCCTGAGGTATGTTTCTCACCAGTGCAAAATAGAATGGTGCTCTGTGCTTAAATTTTGCAAGTAAAAAGCATTCTACTGATAACTGAAAGAGGGGAAGGTTTGTTTGACCCTGTAGATACTGTTGTTCCCATAGTCACCATAGTGCACTGTGTCTGGAGGCTGTTAAAATTAATTTTGTGCTCACTTGTCTCGTGGCCAACTAACAGCGATGTTGTAAAAATCCAGAAGAAAAAAGTTGATTTATTGAATATAAAATGCAATTTTGGTACACAACTACAGGGAGAAGTGGGGTAAGGCTGAGCAATACTTTCTATCCTAAACCTAGCTAACAAGAATCATGACCATTCATTCATTACAATTTGCTCATACACTAAAAGAACTCATCCATCAATATTAAATCCTACAAATACCACAATACCACATTTACAGGAAACCTACAAAAAAATCCATGACATAAAAATAAAAACACAACAACAAACGTGGCAATTTTTGTAAATACAGAGGTCCATACACGAAATTAACATTATAATGAATATGAAAAATATATCAGAAAATTTTGTGTGTGTGTGTGTGCTATCATTGGAATTGTTTCATAATATTTTGCAATTTTCTCATGTATTTATCCTTTTGTTAAATATTAGTAAATGCCCATATATTTCGTGCTTATGATCATTAATTCTGTGTCTACTATGGGTAAGGGGCTGTAGGAGATTAATTAAAGTTTAAACATTGGGATCCTCGCGATTGGTTAATGATTTAGTGAACTAACTATTTTTAACTTTTATTACAAATAGTAACTTCAGTCGTCACCGGATGATACTTGTAAGTTGTAAGAATTATCTCCCTTAAAACGGTTATGAAAATAATTATTTTCTACCAAAAGTTATTTCCCTTAGAACGATATTTTGTTACAATTTTCCTTTTTTCCTTTCCTTGTCTTATGAATTTAAATGGTTCAAACAGAAAATGATTAACAAATTAGTTCGCTTGTGCGTTTAGTGGGGTCATCATAGTGTTCTCCATATTTGTTGTCATGTGCCAGACTAGGCCATGATTAGTGAAAGAATTAATGGAAATTTTGCTAAAAAACTTTATTTTATTTTTTTACTAATGTTCACCCAATACAAGATTTAGTCAAATCTGAAATTATTATTCCTCTATTATTACAACAAGACTAAAGTTTTAGACATACATAAATGGACAAAGATATGATGGCTACCACCTGAATATTGAATATGACCCCCCACAAGATGTTATTGCAAGGTTCAATTGTGACTTAAAATATCAAGTATTGCTATGGTATGGAATTTTTGAATTGCACTTGGTCAATTCAACTCTGTGATCAAGTAAAGCATGTCCCCAAAAAGAAGAACTAATCAACATCATTAGATATTGTCAAGCTGCAGGAATTACATCAGTTTATTTCCTCTCTTAATTGGATAAATTAATGAAGGCTAAGTCAAAAAGGAATAATGCTTGACAACACTTCATCTAATAAAAATGCAAGATCATATTACTACAAGCATAAATAAAGAAACTAAAGTGAATATGAAAGAAATACTAGTCTAACATTAATAATAGTTGACAATACTCCATCTTTTTCAATAAAACTGTATTAAAAATAATTTGTTCATTACAATTACTCTAGTAAATAAGTACTATTCAGTCAGTCAGTTAAGTGCCATACGCGATACACGCTTGGGCGATCATGTCTCGAAAGAGACATGACTGACTGGGCAGAAGATTATCCCACAGTAGGTTGCCATTGCTTTCTGCGGTAGACTGGTTGCCGACCAAGGCTATAGAACCCAATCTGTCCTGTTATTCCCAAGGGTATTTGCGCGTAAGTGAATGCAATGAATTCAGCTGGAATTTGAACTCGGCTCCCCGGTTTCTCATTCAGAGCTGATATCCAATGCACCACAATGCACATCCCTCAATTGGAGTAGATAAACTAAACTATCGCCCGGTTCACACTCCACCCACGTCTATTGAACGGGTGAAGAGGCTCATCCCTTGTTTCCTGTTTAGGATGTGGTTTCTGGCTTTCTCTTTTCTAATCTTTTCACTCTTACATAGCCCCCTGCATATCAGTGGCATTCCTGCCTTGCTCGGGGTGATATGATTAAAAAAAAAAAAATCTCAAGATGACAAAATAATGGATACTAAAGTATGTAAAGTGTAGCATCAATCATACAGAACTGTTGATTGGAGAGTAAAAGTTGACAAAGAAATACATAGTGACTCATTATTGGTGAAAGGTGTAACATGTAGAAAAACTAAAGCAAAACATCTGTGTGAAAATATTCTTGCAACTGTAATCTGTAAAAACTCATATGGAGTACATTAAAGAATATGGTTTGCCCTTTCTGTTAGCAGTCGATGCTTCAAGCAAAAGTGCATCAAAATGTTTCCCAATACTTCTGAGAAGTGAGTGCAGTATGTGTTTCTTGACTTTTACAATGATAACAATTAATTATCAGAGGCTGTAACATATCGGTTACTATCTAAACTAGAGATGCCAGATCAGGATCTGAATAGTGTCTTCATATGGGGGATAGGAAATTAAGAATTAAAATCAACTTTCTTCTTCACTTTTACAAAAATTCACAATGTGTGAAATCCTGGTTTTTCCCAAATAGAAAAAGGATTGACCATGTGCTTAAAGAAAAAGTCAAAACCAGATTTTGCGAGTAGATGTTAAATTGATTTTCTGACTAATGGAATCGATTTGCAATACCATAAAGACTTGAAAAATCTAAAGGATTATATATAAATGACTTCAAACTCTTTCCAACAAATTACTTCTACCCTTAACTTCTTAATAATATTTCTAAATAACATTAACTCCTACAATTTATGTTATCTTTTCTATCAGTTAAATTCTATTTTAACATGAAAAATGTATATTTTTATTATTCCACGCTATTCTACACTAATCCCTACATTCCAACCTCCAACTTGCCAACAACCTTCTGATGAAAACCTTCTGATAATTCTGATGATAATAACAGATAAAACTTGTAAGCTGTAGGGAGTTCGGTTATGTATGACACAAGGCCAAATTAATAAACATGAACCATCTCCCTATAGCTACACATACACCGCTGACAATACAAGTGTAAACTATGAAAAACAGGACTGTGTTTATCGAAAACTGAAAAGTGCTCAAACTAATATTGCTGAAAACTGGCTCATATTTTGCGCACTGTAACAAAATTTTCTACATGAAAACTGGAAATTGATGTTGAAAATATGCACATTTCAGCTAAAAGAACTGCACAATTGAATTCAATGAATTTGTGGAGGTTGATAGTTGCAGTCTGTTGTGGCTAGCAAGCTTGTTTGCTGGAAGCTATTTTTTTTTTTAATCATATCACCCCGAGCAAGGCGGTAACACCACTGATGTGCAGGGGGCTACGTAAGAGTAAAAAGATTAGAAAAGAGAAATCCGGAAACCATATCCTAAACAGGGAATAAGGGATGAGCCTCTACACCTGTTCAATAGACGTGGGTGGAGTGTGAACCGGGCGATAGTTTAGTCTATCTACTCCAATTGAAAAAAAATTTAAAAAAAAGAAAAGTGAAAAGATTGGAAAAGAGAAAGCCGGAAACCACATCCTAAACAGGGAACAATTACAACTGAGTAGTGAGTTCAATCCTCACTGGCTACCCCCATAATTTTGGCCTTGTGCTACATCTAAGCGGCACTAAGAAAATCAACTGTCATGGCTAGGTTGCTTTCTTTTTTTGCCACCTATTGACAAAATACGTAAGTGTTGGGAAATCTTAAAAAGTAAAAATAAATATTTATTTCTTCCAATTGTTCATTTTTACTGAAAAAATGCATGTATGGAATATATACAGCACATTTTTTAAATTCATTTGTAAAAGAACACACAAAATAACACTATATTTGACAAATAAATTCTCATTATATTTTCTATGGTATTTTAAAATTCTTTAACTCATAATAAACCATGTTTGATTTAGGTTAAATTTTTCAATTTAAGACTTTGGCAATCGATTTGTTAAGCACTATTATTTGTAATTTGTGTATTTTGGTTATTATGAAATTAAATGTATATTCATTAATACATATAAATAGTGTCTGTGTCCTTCTTTTAAGGTCAGGAAATGATATGTTTCATGAAAAGTCAATAGAAAATTAAAATGAAAACTAGTAGTACTCCAAATACACTTAGAGACAAAATCTTATTGTTTTGTTTTTGAGTCTGATGTACAAAATTTGCTGAAATTAATGTTGCCATAAATATGATTTGGGTTAAGGTTTTGTACCTGCTGGTTTAACGAAACAAGAACTGATCATGGATGCCATTATTTCATTTGTAGGATATTTTCATTGGCTTAGGCATGCAATTTTTATAATTTTATTTGACCTCCTTAAATGAGTTATTCATTCAATCATTTTTTTTTATCTACCTCCACTCATTTTCGATAACTTAGTTTGAAATTGAATTTTTAAAAATAAAAAGTTTTCTTGAAACTTTTATTTTAGTTTTAATTGTGAGTTAAATGATTAAATTTACTATTTCCAGTAAGTGAAATACCATGTGTATTTCAAACAGAAATTATATTGATTGTAATCTAAAATTTTAAGATTTTTTTTTCAATTTTTCTGCCATTTTTGTGTGATTGACACATTTGTAAACAAAAGTTAATTCTCAGTTTTAAAAATCTTGCAAAAATAAAATACTCATCTGTGACACATTATTTTTGGAAAATTAGCAAATTTAATGTTAAATTAATCTGATTTATGCAAGTATTAATTATATATAACATGAAATTTAGAATAAAACTATTTCTTAAACATTGAGTTGAACTTTCTGATCTATTAGCTGTATTTGCAATGTGTTGACAGCTTAACAGATGCAAGATAAGATAAGTGTATGATGATCACAAGTGACATAATTGTACAAATTTTTTCCAGTAAGGAGAAGAAACCGTGAAACACATGACCTTTTAATGTACATATAGAAATTACCATACAAAAAAAAAAATCAAATACACAAAAAAATTGAAAACTATTTTAAAAATACGATGACTAGATGATTTGTATTAAACTTTTGAATTTTTGATTAGTAAGTATAGTCTACACTTAATAACTTACCAACCTAACGTCTACAAGTCTCTAAAACATAAAAATATTTTTGAAACTTTATAAATTATTATAATAAAAAATGAAAACAATTCTTTTAAAAAGAGTAAATGTTTGTTTTAATTCCCTTCACTTTTCCCCTTCAAATTTATCCAAAATAGCATCTCTGTGCAAATTTATATGCTGAACTCAAATCAAGTGTTAGTTATTGAAGAAACTTACCTTTTTTTATCTAAATGTCCATAAAAAAAACGAACTATATCTTGCACTTTTTCTCTCCCGAAGTCGTGTAATTAACTGCAGAATGACATGCTGTGCATGTAAACAAATTTTCGCAGAATTTTTGGAAATTTTTCTTCATTTACTGATACTTCCGGCGATGTACTTCCGGGAATGAAAGCAATGCGCTTATTATTCAATTGTATTTCTACGCTTATTACTTTCATTACATCGCCGGTAGTTATAGTAAAGGAAGAAAATTGACCAAAATTCCAAACAAAATTTCTGCCTACGTAGAACGTCATTCTGCAGTTAATTACATAACTTCGGGAGAGAAAAAGTGCGAGATATAGTTCGTTTTTTTATTTTTTGGACTTTCAAAGCAACAAAAGGTAAATTTCTTCAATAACTAATTGCTGATTTGAGTTCACAGTTCAGCATATACATTTGCACAGAAATAATGCTATTTTGGATAAATTTGAAGGGGGGAAAAGCGAAGTGAATTAAAACGAACATTTACCTTAAAAAGTAATCGAAATTTTTTTTCTTCAGGCTATAATGTCCTTAATTTAAAGCAATTATCTAATTAAAATAATGTCATAGTTTTATTTACTGCATGTTTTATACTTTTATTTTACTATTGGTTAGCAGAATTTGGGTAAAAAGGTGTTGAATGGTCGAAAAAAATAATACATGATTTACATTCCCCAATGAGTTCTGCATTTAAGTAAAACTAATTTTGCCTAGAGAATTTAATTTCTTGAAATTTAATGAATTTCCGTGGTTGGGAGGTGGGAAACAAATGTAGGAAAAAAATTATTTTAACCAATATCTTTTAAAAATAATGATTTGAAAATTAATTTCATTCATTCATTCATTTGTGAATAAGTCCTGAAAGTTTCATTAAAATCCGACAATTATTTGATTTTTGCAAGAATTTTCAAATTAATGTTTGTCACCGGAAAAAAAAAAAACTGAGTTATAAATTTTCCATTGTAAACTCTCGTAACGATTTGGATTTAACGAAAATAAAAACAAGACATCGACACAAAAGTGAAAAAAGTCAACTCAACGCAGATTGTATTTTTAATTTTTTCTTACTCTGACAGATATATTGATTCTCTAGTGTTTGAAAAGAAGTGCATGTAAAGTTCATTTAGTTAGGCAACCCCGAATTGCTTAGAGAAAAAAAAGACACTTTTTTTTTTAAACGACTAAAAAATATACTAGAAGCGGAAGCGCAATAGATGGATTTGGTTGGTAGATGCCACCCTGAACTTTAAGGCAAAATAAACTAAATAAGGAACTAACAACACTACGATTGGTATATTTTCCATCAACCGACAGGAACTTCTTTTCTTGGTAAGTTTATGATACCAATACGACATCGAACACTTCTTGTCCAACAACAGGACCGTCCTACAGAAAATGGCTTTCTCCTCTACCTTTTAGTTTTGACCAATGTCAGTAGTCTATAATTCTAATTTTATCCACTGGAGACTTTAAAAAAGAGATATTGAAGAATAAATTTCTATGAAATGAAATTTAAAGAAATACTACTAGTTTTGACTTTTGATAAAGAATGACTTGATGTAGTAAAGTCCGGAGTTTTTTATCAATCGTCCAGAAAATAAGGTAAAAATTTATAATTGAATCTCTGAACTATAGATTTTTTTTTCAGAAATAAATAGTTTAAATTCTATTTTTTTGTTTTAATAGCTAAAGTATTTACTTATGGTTGTGTAAATTGTTCTTAATTATCAAATTTAGGTTTGGTATATTAGGGTTTTGGTTATATGTAGGAATTCTAAGACCGGCCATGTTTGTTTTTTTTAATTTTATTTTATTGTTCTCTCTCTCTCCCTTGCTAACTGGACACATGGCTCTGAGGTGATCCCCCCCCCTCACACTACTGTCTGTTACTGCTTACTTAAGGTAACTTAAACTTTCCAGAACTGTATAGAAGAAACAAAATGAAGATAATTTTTGAAATTTTCTTAACTTTTTTCTGTCAGCCAGCTTGCAACTTGGTGAGTTTAGCCAGTGTGATCTTATTTTTTGAATTATTTATTTATTTATTTTGATTTGTATTTTTATTTGTATTTTTTATTTTATTTTTTATTTTTTTTTCGGTTCTTATCTTTTCTGCCTAATTTTTGTGTAAATTGTTCTTAATTATCAAATTTAGGTTTGACTTTTACTAAGTTAAAACTTAGTTAACTTCAGTCACACATTTATTCTTTTTTTTTTAATTGGAGTAGATAGTACCTTCTATCGCCCGGTCTCACACTCCACCCCCTTCTTTTGGACAGGAGTAGAGTTGATCGCCTTGTTTCTTGTTTAGGAAGGGGTTCCCGGTTCATCTCTCTCTTTTTCGGTCTTTATGTCGGTTCGGCTGGAAGCTTTTTGCAGTTGGTGAGTATGGTGGCAATGTCTCTTCATTCTGAGGGTACCGGGTTGGCAGTTTCCTGGTTGCTGCTTCCGACTGGTAGTTAGGAGCCCGAACTCTTGCGTAGCATCTCGAGAGGCTGCTCTGATCAACAGTTGAATAATATCGGGGTTCCTGTAGTGCCATTTCGCGCATGGACGGGCGTCCCTGCATGAATTTCCGATGGGCAACCCCGAGGCCACATTATGCTGCAGGCGGCGCCATTCACCATCCTTCACCTGCTGCAATTAACGACCATCTGACCCTACTTTAGACCTCTCTCTATCCACAACTATAACCAGCATGAAATTAAACAAACAAAATAGCAAGCCTAAACCAGCTAGTCGTAAATCGCCCAAACCTATCTGCGTTACCTTCACAAATATACAAGGTATTCGCAGTAACTTTAATAGTGTAGAGTCTTTCCTTCTAACTAACTCACCCGATATCTTAGCCATATGTGAGACTAACCTTGACCCTTCTATCCCCTCTTCAGAGCTGTTCGTTCCTGGTTACCTTCCTCTCTTCAGGAAGGACTCCAATGTCCATATGCATGGGCTTGGTGTATATGTCAGCGAACAACTCCCCCTAGCCAGGGTCACATCTCTTGAATCCCTTGATCATTCCTTCATGTGCTTCCGTCTCTCACTTCTAAGCTCGGTTAGCTATCTCTTCTTCCTCTACCGCTCCCCCTCCTCTTCTGACTGTACGTTACTTGATTGCATCTCTACTAACATTGACAGGGCCATTTCTTCTCACCCATCTGCCCATATATTTGTGTTTGGTGATTTTAACGCCCACCACACCAAGTGGCTTGAAAACTCAGCCACCGACCTTGCTGGGATTCGCACCATGTATTTTTCAATAGCCCAAGCTCTAACGCAAGTGGTAGACTTCCCCACGCGTTTCTCTAAAAACCCTAACGGAAGGGACTCTTTACTCGACCTTTGTTTTACCTCCATCCCAGACTCCTGCACTACCAGGCAACTCTGCCCCCTTGGAAACTTTGACCACGCTGTAGTCTCCGTAAACATATCAATCCACACTAACTCTACCCAAGAAAACCAGACCAGCAGAATATCATACTGCTACCAAAGAGCCGACTGGGACTCGTTCAGGGACTTCCTCTGCGACGTCCCCTGGAACGTCTTTGATCTTCCTGTCGAAGACTGTGCCTCCGAAGTCTCCTCTTGGGTTAAGGCTGGCATCGATGCTTTTATCCCTGCCAGAAAATTCCAACTAAAAACAAATTCGTCCCCCTGGTTCTCACCCGCTTGCTCGGCCGCTATTGCCCACCGGAACCATTTCTTCCGGCTCTATCGAAGCTGCTCGTCGAACCAAAACAGGCGCCTTTTCACCTCAGCACGGAACAAGTGTAAAAAAGTACTGAATGAAGCCAAGAGGGCGTTTGCTACCAGAATTAGGCAACGCATAGCATCCTCTAAGTTTGGCTCCAAAGATTACTGGCGTCTCTGCAAAAGCGTGCTCAGCAGGAACAAGACTTCAATACCCCCACTAATCAATGAATTTGAAGTTCTCACCTCCCCAGCCGACAAGGCTGAATGCTTTGCCCGTAGATTCTCAACCAATTCGACACTGGACTCGTTAGGAATACCTACACCAGACTTCCCACCCAGAACTAAGGCTCAACTAAATAACGTCCACATTACACCCTCGCTGGTCGCCAAGATAATTGCGCAACTTGACCCACACAAAGCGAGCGGCGGTGACGGAATCCCAGTCATAGTACTGAAGAAATGTGCCCCAGAACTCTCCTCTGTCCTCTCTAAACTCTATAACCTCTGCCTATCTGCTTCCTGCTTTCCTGCCTGTTGGAAGTCCTCCTGCGTAGTACCTACATTTAAGAATTCTGGCGAACCCTCAGACACCGCCAATTACCGTCCTATTAGTCTCCTTCCAATTTTTGGCAAAGTTTTCGAAGCCATTATCAACGCCGAGGTGATCCAGCATCTCATGGCCAACGGGCTTCTCTCTGACAAACAGTATGGGTTTCGCTTCACCAGGTCTACTGCTGATATGCTAACGACCATTACCGAATACATATACCAGGCACTTGACAAGAATGGTGAAGCCCGAACTGTTGCCTTGGATATCTCCAAAGCATTCGACAGGGTCTGGCATGCTGGCCTCTTGTGCAAACTGTGGAGCTATGTGATAACTGGACATCTGTTTGACCTCATCCAGTCTTTCCTCTTTAACCGCACATTGAAGGTGGTATTAAATGGGCATGCCTCCCAAAACTACCAGACGAACGCGGGCATCCCTCAAGGTTCTATTCTAGGTCCCACGCTCTTTCTGATCTACATTAATGACCTCCCCGACACCATTAGATCCCAAGTTGGCATGTATGCTGACGACACAACAATCTACTCCCGCATCGATCAGAAACCAGGTCTGGATGACAAAGTGAACCTCGCTGCCGTACTTGAAAGGGACCTCCAATCCGTAGTGACCTGGGGTAGGAAATGGTTGGTAAATTTCAATGCCTCCAAAACAAAGCTGTTATCAACTAATCACCATAGACAATCGCATCTACCTCCCATTAGCATGGGACAGGCTAGCCTCCCAGAGAGTAAATTACTATGCCTCCTTGGCCTTACACTCTCGGCGGACCTCAAATGGAATGACTATATTGAATCCATTGCCAAATCTGCTGCTATGAAAGTGGGCTCCCTGTGCAGGGCCCGGAAATTTTTCCCACCTGAATCTATTCTGCACATATACAAATCTACCATCCGCCCGTGTATTGAATATTGCTGCCATATCTGGTCGGGTGCCCCTGCTGCTCTCCTTGGGCTTCTTGACAAAATACAAAGGAGGATCTGTAACGTGGTTGATACTGACTTGGCAGACCGGCTGCAGCTGCTCTCACACCGGCGTGATGTGGCTTCCCTGTGCCTCTTCTACAAGTACTTTCATGGCTTCTGCTCCGATGAGCTTAGATCACTGGTGCCGCCTAAGCACGAATTTACACGAGATACTAGATTAGCAACTAGGTCCCACCCTTTTACAGTTAAACAAATAAGATGTAACCGTAAATTCTACTCCAACAGCTTCTTTTCTCGCGCTTCCCGCCTGTGGAACTCCCTTCGACAAGTCTGCTTTCCCGACAGTTACAATCTCCAGGTGTTTAAATGTAGGGTCAATAGACACCTCCTATCACACTAACTCCCAACTATTCTCACAACACTCTCATCTACCCAACCCTCATTCTCGGTATCCTTACCCGCCTATCATCCACCCTCTGTCATTTTCTATATTTAATCAGCCTTTCTCCACTCTACGTAGCCCCCTGTGCAGTAGTGGCAGTGACATGCCTTGCTCGGGGTGAAACGCTTATAAAAAAAAAAAAATATAGTTAGGTTTTACCGTAAAAAACAAATTATGAATGTTTGTTCATTTTTAAAATCCATTTTTTTGTATTGCAGTTGAGATAACTCAGTCATGAGTTATCTCATCTCAACTGCAATACAAATTAAATAAATTTATTTTAAACAGTTGAACTGTTTAAAATAAATTTATATTAAAATTTATATTGTAGTAAAAATTGTTTCTCATTATTTCACTTCAATAACTATATTTTCAGAGTTTTCATTTGAATGTAACGAGTATAAACTCGTTACATTCAAATGGGTAGTGTGTGCTGTGGAGTCAATTTCTTTTACAAGTTTATTGTAAGAATGTAGAATACAACTTTTTCTCTTAGAACATCCAATCTTATAAATAATTTTGTTGGCTTCCATATTGGTTATGTTGCAGACATTTTTTGCATGAAAACAGTTACTTTTTTTTTTTTTTTTTTAATCATATCACCCCAAGCAAGGCGGTAACACCACTGATGCACAGGGGGCTACTTAAGAGTAAAAAGATTGGAAAAGAGAAAGCCGGAAACCACATCCTAAGCACGGAACAAGGGATGAGCCTCTTCACCTGTTCAATAGACATGGGTGGAGTGTGAACCTGGCGATAGTTTAGTCTAAAGAATGTAGTGAGCACAGGAAAAACATTTTCAATCATTCCTTAAGTTTAGTGAACGACCTTTTTTTTTTTCTTTTTTTTTTTTTTAGTGGTATTGCAGCTTGAAAAGATTGAGTTATTTGGCAACCAGCAATCATAGAGATTCTAGTGTTCAATTACCAAAATGTAGACTATGAAATAGATTCTGGTGAGCTCAATAAGCAAATATAGTTTGGGGGCGGGGTGTGATGCAAGCCCTCAAAAAAAAATGTTGAAATTTTTGACCAATTACAACAGGGTAAGCTTTCCCTAGGGTATTTACCCGTGAATTCGTTGCATTCACTTACACGCAAATACCCTTGGAAAAGTAATCTCATTCTTTATCCGTCTTTTTTTCCCTACAGTTATAGGTTAATTTTAGTAGGACAGATTGGGTTCTATATATCGGCTATATTGCCTTGGTTGGCAACCAATCTACCGCAGAAAGTAATGACAATCTATCGAGGGAAAATCTTCTGCCCGAAGTCATGTCTCGAAAGAGACATGATCACCCAAAGCGTCTATCACATACGGCGCTTAAACTGAGTAACAGGGTAATTTTTTGAGAGACCATATGAAATGAGTATGGCCAACATTGACCACTTCAACCTAATGGCATTCAATAGCCTTATTTTAATAACAAAAAAAAAAACTAAAAAAACATCGATTCTGTTGAAAGATTCATTCATTAAAAAGCTGCTTCAAAAGCCCCTAAAACGGGACATAATTCGCATGCGCAAAAATGAAAGTATTTTTTTGTTATTGCATGAAAGATATCCTGAGTGGTTGATTTTATTTTTAAGTGACTTCAGTTACTCGAAGTAAACTGTAACTAACTGGTTCAGATTTTGTAGGGATGTATGCTACCATTTCATTGAAAAATAAAACAACCTAGTGGTGATAAGAGTGGAGGCCCAGACAAAAATCAAAATATTGTGATGAAACGTTGATTGTAAGTAAATACTTCCTCCTCAAACAATAGAGCTGGCTTTAAAATGTTATCTTAGAGAAAAAGTAACCAGCAAGCATCCGCAAGAATGAGAATATAATGTGACTAGTGAATATATATATTTAGAAAAAAAATTAAATGTCTTTGAAAATAAATTAAAAATAGACGATATAGAAATTTTAACTCGCGAGTTATATCCCCTGTTCTCTTGACTTAGTTTTACAAAGATTTGTTTAATGATTGTAGCCAAGGGATAATTTGATCAAGTTTCCAAGTTTGTAACCATGAATATATTGAATTAATGATTGAAGTTAATTCAAGAAATATTCTTATGAAATACTGATTTTTTCTTTTAAGCTGAAGAATTTAAGAAACAAAAACTCAAGCATATTTTGCAGGGAAAATGATTGATATTCAAAGAAATTTTTCACTACGGAAAAATTTACTAAGCAAAACAAAAAAATCATAGCTAAAGTAAAATTTATCTATTTTGTTTTATTTTTTTTTTTAACAAATGCAACAAATGCAACAAAAAATCTCAAAGGAAACCAGCTCTAAAACTGGGCTGTTAGAATGTTCAGACTATGCTGACTGACCTATCTGAAAACCTCCAGGATATCAGCAACTCCAGGAAAAGTGCAGTTATCAATGATGAGCTCAAGAGACTTCATGTGGACATTGCTACACTGCAGGAAATACGTCTGGCAGACTCTGGATCATTGAAGGAGAAAGACTACAGGTTCTTCTGGCAGAGAAAGAGCTTGAACAAACCTTGCCAACATGGTGTGGGCTTCACAGTTAGAAACAGTCTTCTGAATATGATTGAACCAGGTAGTAATGGTTCTGAGCGACTTCTCACTCACTTCTTCAACACCACAGCAGGTCCTGTTACCCTCATCAGCGTGTATGTCCTGACACTATCTGCCACACCAGACTCTAAGAATGAGTTCTATGACAAACTTGCAGCTATCATCAGCAGCATCCCAAACAAGAAAGAGCTTGTTCTCCTAGGCGGCTTCAATGCCAGAGTGGGCGCTGATCATGACTCGTGGCCCTTGTGCCTTGGACAGTTTGGTGTCGGCAAGATGAACAACAATGGCCAGAGACTACTTGAGCTATGCACCTACCACAACCTGTGCATAACCAACTCCTCCTTTAAGACCAAATCCCAGCATAAGGTTTCTTGGCGACAACCACATTCAGAGCACTGGCACCAGTTTGATTTAATCCTTATCAGATGAATGGCCATTAAGAATGTTCTATCACAGCATGAACTGTGACACAGACCACTCTTTAGTGTGCTGCAAGATCAAGCTCCAGCCGGAGAAGTTACATCATGTCAAGAAGCAAGGGAATCCTCACATTGATGTCAAAAAGATTAGACAACTAAACCTTGTGGAGCAGTTTGCTGAGAGATTTGAGAGTGAACTGAAAACCTCATAAGTCGGGGACACTGCCACACTGCCACAGAAGTGGGCTAGTTTACAGGATACCATACATTGCACTGCCTTGACCACCTTTGGAAGTCACATGACTAGTTTGAGTCAGTCCAGTCTCATCATTAAAGTCAAGTGTACCACTTTAACAAAGTACAAGCGGTCACCCAACAAGAGAAATCTTCAGATCCTTTGGGCTGCCAGGAGCAAAGTTCAGCAGACTGCCAGATGCTGTGCCAAGTAGTGGACAGAGCTCAGTGAAAAAAATCAGACAGCAGCAATCACAGGGAATATCAGAGGAATGTATGATGGCATCAAGACAGCAATGGGATCAGTGCAGAACAAGACAGTTCCCCTGAAACCCACAACTGGGGTATTCATCACAGACAAAAGACAACAGATGGAGAGATGGGTGGGGCACTATTCCAACCTCTACTCTCAATAGAATTGTGACGACTGCAGCACTTGATGCCATTGAATGCCTATCTGTCATGGAAGAGCTTGACACTGAGCCAACGATATACGGCATTAGCATCCCACACCCAGCATGAACTTCAATCACTGATGGTTCATTTCTCTCAGGCATGCAGAGACTTTGGGCTGACCAGTGATGGAATTCCCCCTGATCTTATCAAGCAAGACTATCTGCAAGACTATCCTACTGCTTCCTCTGCACAAAGTCCTCTGCCAGTACTGGAAAGAAAGGGCTGTACCACAGGACATGAAGGACGCGACGATCATCACTCTCTACAAGAACAAAACCGGGCAAAGTGACTGCAACAATTACAGAGGCATCTCTCTACTCTGCACCGTGGGCAAAGTCTTTGTTTAAGTGATCTTGTTCTATCTGCACAAACTTGTTGAACATGTTTATCCAGAATTTCAGTGCAGATTTCAATCAGAATGAACAGTAGACATGATCTTCTCACTCTGTCAAGTCCAGGAGAAGTGCAGAGAACAGCAGATGCCCCTGTACATCTCTTTCATCAATCTGACCAAGGTGTTCGACCTCATTAGTTGGGAGGGCCTCTTCAGAACCTTGTCCAAGATTGGCTGCTCACCCAAGCTGCAGAGCTTGTTTGAGTCCTTCCATAACGATATGTGGAGTACCGTGCAGTTCAACAACAACATCTCGGAGCCCTTCAACGTCTGCAGTGTGGTCAAACAGGGTTGTGTCCTAGTTCACTCTCTTTGGAATCTTCTTTGCACTACTTCTGAAGTACACATTTGGCACATCATAGGAAGGGATTTACCTGCATACAAGATCAGATGGCAGGCTTTTTAATCTCGCCCATCTCAGAGCCAAGACTAAGGTATGAAAAGTCTTTATCAGAGACATGTTGTTTGCTGATGATATGGCATTAGCATCCCACACCCAGCATGAACTTCAATCACGGATGGATCATTTCTCTCAGGCATGCAGAGACTTTGGGCTGACTATTAGCTTGAAAAAAACAAGCATCCTGGGTCAAGGTACCGCAGCACCACTGGTCATCACCATCAATGACTATGAGCTGGATGTGTTCCATCAGTTTACCTACCTTGGCTCTACTATCACTAGCAACCTCTTCCTGGACATAAAGCTCAACAAGAGAATTGGGAAGGCAGCCACAATTTTTGTGCGCCTCACATGTGTTTGGACAAGCTCCAAGCTGACAGTAAAGACAAAGATGGCAGTGTACAATGCAATCGACACATTTGTAAACAAAAGTTAATTCTTGGTTTTAAAAATCTTGTAAAAATAAAATATAAATCTGTGACACGTTATTTTTGGAAAATTAGGAAATTTTATGTTAAATTAATCTGATTTACACAAGTATTACTTATTTATAGCATGAAATTTAAAATTAAAATATTTCTTAATCACAGATTTGAACTTTTTGACCTGTCCGCCATATATCAAATGTGTTGATAGGTACTTAATTAGAGATAAGATAAAAAGTGTATGGTGTTTATAAGTGACAAAATTTTACAAATTTTCTCAGATAAGGGAGGAAACTCTGACCTTTTTAATTTTCACATAGAAATTACTATACAAAAAAATACTTCAATACATACAAAAAAATTTTAATTATTTTAAAAATATGAAAGCCAAACGATTTGTATTGAAATTTTTCAATTTTTGATAGTCAATATAATCTTCAATTATTAACTGAAAAATTTAACCGCAACAAATCTTTGAAGTATTTTAAAAATATTTTTGAAACTTTATAAATTATTATAATTAAAAAAAATGTAAACAATTCTTTTAAAATTTCATTAATAATTGAAAACTTTTTTTTTCTTTAGGCTATAATATTCTTAATTTTTATTATTTATTCAAGCAATTAAAAGCTTATCAAATTAAATAATATCAGTTTTATTGTATTTTTTATTTTACTCTTCAAAGCAGATTTTCAGATACAGAGGCCAAATTAAAAACAGATGATTTATATTCCCCAATGAGGCCTGTGTTTAACCATAGACAGCAACAAAATAAAATTTATTAAAATTTCATGGATTTACATGGACGGGGTGTAACAGAGGTAAAAAAATATTTTTATCAAGATGTTTAAAAATAATAATTTAAGAATTTTTTCATTTGTGAATGAGTACTGGTAGTTTCATTAAAATCAGACAGTTATTTGATTTTTTGTGAGAATTTCCAAATTAATGTGTTTGTTACCAGAAAAAAAAGTGGGTGATGTAATCATTACATTTTTCATTGTAAACAGTGGGAACCTTTTGGTTACCCGCTAACTCAAATCAAAACAAGATTTTCTGACAAAATTTCGAACATGTTAGAATAGATTAAAAATTTTTAAAAATAATAAAAAATTACTTTGATCTTTTCTCATAATAATAATATAAACATTTTGATGAGAAAAGTTCATTTTTTTAAAGTTTGGGGCCTTTTTTTATTCATACTTTGCTGTTTTTTTAGCGATTTAGTGGAGGTACCTAAAATGGAGTATAATCAGTGAAACACTGCCACACCACAGGTACCACATATAATCACAACTTATAATCTGGAGTGTCGCATATATTGTTAAAACTGGATTTATCCAATCCACAGTACAGAATATAATCAGCAGAACACTGCAACGCTACAGGTGTAGTTTTTGTTTTTTTTTTGCAGTATATGTTCTGTTACATTAGAATGTCATGTGTTTCATGGTTTCTTCATACAGTTTAAAACTTTAGACAATTATGTCAATTTAATTGTATTCTCCCATTTTAGAAATCTCTTATCTTCAAAATTAATACCAGCCATCTGGAAATAGGGTTAAAGCAGTATATTTTTGAAATTATTTTTATAGTTCTAGAGAATATTTTCCCAATATTTAAAGCGAAAAAAATATCTCATTTTTTTTATTCATGTTTTTTTAGACAAAATCCTACTTTGTTTGGAAAAATTAATTTTAATTTTTTATTCATACAAAAAATATAAACTGATATTACTGAAAATTCGAAAAATCTTTGAAAAACTATCTCTTCAAGTCAAGGATTGACTTTATACTGCATCGCTAGGCATTTCAAGGACTCCATTTCAAGTTGATAGCTAATCAGTGAGTCACTTTTTTCTTTTCTTTTTTCTTTTTACATTCTGACAAGTGTGATGGACTAAGGAAAGTACTCTAAAATTTTTAAACTCTATATAATGAATGCTAAACAGAAAAAATATTTAAAAAGATTTTCTGACTATAGTCTACCAGTTTGCTTAAGTCGTGCCTAAATTTCAACCAATATTAAGCATTGGCTGCTCAATCAAAGAATGCTGATTGTTTCCACACATGAAAATGGCTAAAGATACTATTACCAATTTCATATCTTGTGTATCTCAATTCTCAATTATTTTGTTTATCTTTAATTTTAAACCATATGTATTAGAAAATTATCATAATTATTAATGTACTGGATTATTTTGAAAACATAAAAACTTTTTATGGAATTTTGAGTGCTGGTAGATGTGCACTACACACCATTGTGATCTATAGCTTATTCTAGACAGGCTTGTTATCAACATCCAAAATTTTGTCATAAATGTGCAATTCTTATTAGTTATAAACAAGTAAAAATGTGTAGTTTTAAAACAGGCAGGTGGTAATTTTTAAAGATGGCATCTTTAATTGAAATCTGAACTTGTCATATACTCTCCAAGTAATCTGACCTCTTCATCTTCCTTTGAATGCTTCTGAAATGTAAATGCTACATTTTTTTTTTCCCTTTTTTTACTCCTAATTACAGTGGTAATCTTCAAAGAAGAGCTTTAACTGAAATCTGAAATTGTCATGTGCCTGCCAAGTGATCTGACCTCTGCATGTCCTTTGAATGTTTCTGAAATGTAGATACCACCGTTTTTTTTTGTTTTTTTGTTTTACTATTATGGTGGGCAGGCAGCAGTGGTGATTCTACAGGGGGAGTGGGTAGAAGAAGGTACAAAGCCCCCCCCCCCCCAACAAATTTTGGCTGGCCCCTCATTTTTTTCTTACTGAAACCAAATCTTTTGGTTTTACTGAAACTGAAATCTTTCATGTCTTTTCCATCTTTTCTTGCAATCAAAATAGAATAATCCATTATTTATAAGGTATTGGCAAAACACAACAAAGATTATAATATGATTCTAACCTCTAGCAGCAACAATATTTTTATATTTTTCCAGCAATTCTGCCTCTTTTGGATGCATGTCAATCTGTGCCTTTAATTTACTTCTTGAAAATTTGTCTGGAAACAATTCATAATTTTTATCTTCCTGTTCATGTTTTTGTATTCTATCCTTTGAATTGTCAATGTTCTCATCACTCTCACTAGCCTCCCTGAAAGTGAAAATAGGAACTTCATCACTGTGAGCAATTGCTGATTTTATTCTCGTTTTGCAACTTTATACTGTAAAAGTATTAATACGGATTTATTTGCAATTTAAAATATGTTTTATACAAAATAAATATAGTTAAATTCTCATTTTATGAGAGGAAAGACTAAATCTGATCATTGATTAAATATACCATCTACTTAACAGATGCCACTAAACCTTTTCTAAAAAAACATATCCTGTTAATAATGGCAACCCATAAACAGTATGCTGTCAAGTGCCATGTTCATTCAGGAAGTGAGCATCATGACTCTCCACAGCTATCTTTTGTTTCTCTAAACATTGTTTGTCTATTATTCTTCCCAGTCTTCACTCTAACATCCACTTGTGCAACATCATAAGTTAGTCACAGATTCATTTTGTCTCTTTTACTTTCAGTATGACCAGTGAGTGTTGAATTCTCCACTCCCTCTTCTTCATGTCTAAAAAAAAATAACTTCTTTGATTGTTAGTTTAAGTGTTTTTTACATTCCCATTTTTCTTAGAACTTCTTTATTCTTAATGTATTCCATATGCTCAGCATCCTTCTGCGGAACTTCATCTTAATCTTGTAACACAATAACCAGGTCACAAGCGTCAATTAAGCAGAGCTTAATCCAAAGACATCTTGTTGTGTTCCATATTCAGTTCGAAAACCAAACATGCCATGGTGAACAAGGTCAACCTTTATGGGACGGTTTCTTAAAATAAAGCGAGTCCTGCTCGATATTTTAGCAAAACAAATAAACAAATTCTGGCCAATCATATAAGAGATAGTTGATTGAGTTTTTATTCTTCTTGCGGGTACACTTAATAAGCCAACTTGGCACAATGCACGAGTCCTAGCTTGACAATTGAATAGGAAGGAAACGGTAAAAATACCTATACTCAATTGATCACTGGGAGTAAGTGAGATCAGATCGAATCCTCTAACAATGCTTGGTGAGGGGTGGTGAGAAGCTGCAAAACTTTCTCACCCCATAGTTGGACCAAGTCTCCTTGGTGGCTGGTTGAAAAATCTGCTGCTTTTTATTTAAAAAATAATTTTTTTTTATTTAAAACCATCTGGTATGAAGGAGCAGGGTTTATCTTCTTTATTACCAAGACAATGCATAACCAAGTCACATGTGCCCATACTTTTCAATTAACAAAGTGTTGCTTCTACACGGTTTACATAGCATGAAGGTCAAATTCGATAATTCAGGTTGGCTTATTTGATTTGGTTTATCTTACAAATCATTGCTATTTTTAGAAATTCTCAGATTTCTTCTTTTGCCAAGCAATAAAAACAATACTCAAAAGTTCACCAAACCAGGGTTCTATACATTCACTAGCCAGCTCACCTTTGAACTGTTTACAGATTGTTGTTTATAATTATTTTCCTTAATTCCTATTGTTCTTGTTCAAAGTAAAAATAATTTGTTTTAATCAAAAAACAAGAAAATTCTCCTTCCTAAAGTCAATTACAAAATCTAATTGCTGTGTCTCATTGCTAACTCAAGGCCGTAGGAAATTGTCTAGCATTCACTATCATTGGAGGATAAAAAATTACATAGTTGTTCAGCACTGCTTTCTTTTATTTTAATAGAATTTTTTTAACTAATCCTAGGTATGAACTACATCTAGATGTGTCTGATCAAAAGATTGAAAATTTTGAGTAGCTTAGAACCACCTCTTAATTGCTGTTGTTCTCAGATCGACTCTGCTCCATGGTGGTAACACTTGTTAGGGTCCCATCTATGGACAAATGGTGAAATCCCAAACAAAAACAAAATACTATGAAAGGATACAATGAATAGCAGTAATACATTTTTATATTAAAAAAATCACCAACAATTTAAAATAATCTGCAATATATTTTATAGTAGATTTACCAACAATGTATCAATAGTAGATGGGTTTGCCTATTGTCTGGAACCACCACCTGGTCTTATAAACTGGTGTAGAGGTTTCTCTCGTTTCTTATTTAAAATTGGGTTTCCAGTTCCTTATAAAATCGTCTTCAGCTCATGCTTCTAACATGTGTTCTTATGATAACAAAAGTCCACACAGTAACTATAAATCTTGAGTGGCTATTGAACCATGTATTGGGTGAACATTTAAAAAAAAACAAAAACATTTTATCTACAATTATTATATTCAAAATATATTTCATTGAAGACTTAAAATTGTGTTAAAAAAGATTTTGGCATTAAATAGCTCATAGAGGTTGATATGCCATTAAACAAAATGGACAAACTAAACTTGTCTTAATAGTTTTAATTTCTGGAAGGCATCTTGCTATTCCACTGTGTCTTCAATTTTCTCTGATCCTTTTCTATTGTCTGTTATGACAAATAATTAAATTACTGTACCTACTTGATTCTGATGTCTCCAATTAGTAGCTCATACTTTGGTCTGTCATTCCTGAGGATCTATACATTTTTATCTTAAAGTTAAGTTTCTTTTTGCTTTCATTTACTATTTTGCTTTGGAGTTCCTGCACTTTCTCTGTAATCTCAAGTTCTGTATCTGTTGATTTTTTTCATGCAGGGATGCCCGTCCATGCGCGATATGGCAATAAATCCACTTATGTCTTGATGTTCTTACTTCCCTGTAGAGCTCGATTATGTCCATTAAGAAGACACACACTTGCGTTACACCTCTATCTATTTTTCTATATTTGTTCAATTAATTTCCTATTGGCATACAGGCATTTTACTATGGAGCAATCTAATGTCTTGTAGAGTGTGTGATAGGTACAATTTGTTTTAGCAATCATATGATAGCAATTCCTTTTAACTATAGAAACATGAATAAACACAAACACCTAGACTTATTTATAAATGGAACTTTGTGTGTGTGTGTGTCTGTGTGTATATCCGTTACCTATAAACTCCGAAACGGCTGAACCAATTTTCTTGAAAATTTACACAGTTGTACTATAAGCGTCTGCGAGTGTTCTTAGCTAGGTTTTGTGTTGAGGTACCCCCGATAAAAATCGATAATCTAAAAAATTGGGTTATAGAAGAAGTGGTCCGATTTTAATCAAATTTGATACACTCATAGACAAAGACATAAGAAACGATATTCAGAAGTTTCAATGTTGCAGTTTATACAATAGTGCAGAAAATTTGATATCGATATCAGGGAATCAAAATTTGACTTACATCCATTCATTTTTCTTTCAGTCTACGGTTTCGCTTTAGCTGGAAACAACTGTTGCTTTTTAGTCTTTCGTGTCAATGTCCAAAGAGTCTGAGCTCCAGGACCATGGATTAGTTTTAAAGCTTTCATTACACCCGAGCAACGCTGGGCTATACTGCTAGTGGATTTATAGAGCAAACAATAACAACTATTAGACAGAACATTGATGCTGTGGAAAAGAAAAAGATGAGTTTCTGTCAGAGCTATTTGTTGTGCGAACAGCAAGCACCAGTCATAAATCTCATGTGTAAGCTTTTTGGGAGTGTCTTTGGTTTTAGTATGCAACTCTCATACTTACAAATAAATCCAATTAACTGTCAGGTGTAGTGAGTGGAAAAGAGATATGTTGTTCTTTATTTGTTGCTGTAACTGTTTCTCTGTCACTATACCGTTATCTGTTTAAATACTGAGTCTCCTCTGCTTATATTGCTAGAGATAGGCTTAACTTGAACATAATTTTAGATTCTCTATTCTATATTTGAATGGTCACCATTGAATTCTTATTTCTGATTTGCTGGTTTTGGTATTTTATTGAAACTATGTCCCTGTGTTGTTTATGTTACGGTGTCTAAATGTCTGTTAACTAACGTTTTAATCCTAGCTACATCCAACCATGTGTGGGGAAAATCCTTTCAGATTTTTTTGAGGTATGACAATCTATCTTAAATAAATCAAGTTTGCGCAGCAGTCCAAATGGGTCTCTGTATCATAACATACATCTATATTTCATTGGTAATGTGAAAGCATTTGATATGTATTTCTGCATTTGTATTGCTTGCTCTGACAGCATTCTGATTATAAACCTATCATTTCTTGTTCTAGTGTTTTGAACAAAACTATTCTGTTCTTTATTTTAGGTGTAATACTGCTATGAGATCTATCAGGATCTGAACAATAAGTTTAGATCCACTAAGGTCTTCTGGTATTTCACCACTGTCATCTATTACATTTATTATTTGAATAATCTTGTTAGTGCTCAAATAATTAGAAGTTAACAACTTCTCTTTTACAATCCCATCTGGTATCACTGCTTTGTTTGAATTCATCTTGACCAATGTCTATCTTACCTAAGATTTTAATATGAACTGTTCTATTATTGTGTTGTTGTTTTCTGACATTGTGGAAGAGTTCTCTTATCTATTTGTTCTATCCTTGAAGTAGATATTTTCTTTTTCTATTATGAATTTCTTTTTCTAAATTTTATTCATCCTGTTATTTTGTTTTTCATTGTTTATTATAATTTCATGACGTTCTTATGCATTTATTTTCTTTATTTATAGTTTTTACTTTTTTTCTTAAAGATGTTGTAGTATACTTTAATTGTTTTTTTTTGTTTTTTTCAATAAGTGTCATTTAGGGAGTTTACTTTATTATGGGGATGTGCGTTGTGGCGCAGTGGATATCGGCTTAGAACGAGAAATCGGAGAGTCGAGTTTGAATTGCAGTTGAATTCCTTGTATTCACTTACGCACAAATACCCTTGGGAAAGGTATTAATCCGTCTATTCCTTCCAGTTATGGGTTAAATAACAGGACAGATTGGGTTCTATAGCCTTGGTCGGCAACCAGTCTACTGCAGAAAGCAATGGCAACCTACTGCGGGATAATCTTCTGCCCAGTCAGTCATGTCTGTTTCGAGGCATGATTGCCCAAGTGTGTATCACGTATGGCACTTAACTGACTGACTGACTTTATTATGAATATCTAATATATCATTAATAAGAATCGTTATATATAATGAACATTTATTTAGACTTTCTTGATAAATTAAAAAAATCTGCAATGTTACATAGCATCTTCAGTTACTTTTTCATTGTGGTCATGTAGCTTACCTGTGCCTTTTCTATGAATACTTTCATGGTAATTGTGCCTAATATGTTATTAATAAGAATTATTATATTATGAACATTTAATACATTGTATTGACTAAATTACTTATTGGCATAAATAATTTGCACTGAATTTGTATTTTTTTTTTTTTTTTTTTGTTTAGAGGACATATTTTCTAATTTGTAGGAAAAGCGTTAAGTCCTAAAGTTTTGTTTACTTTTTACTATTGGTTCAGCATAGTTGATTACTTCTATTATCTGAATGGCTTTTAGCAATAATAATAATAATGATGATGATGATCTCATAAATTTAACAATTTTATACTCTTATTTTCTTATTTATTGATTGATTTCTATTTATCATTTAAACAAAAATTATGATGATAATAAATAGTACATTTGATGAGCTGTTTACTCTGATGTCCAATGTAAAATGTGTTTGTGTTTTTATATATATATATATATATATAATGGCGTTGGGGTCTGTATTTCCTCTCAGAGCAAAAGGAACCCTGGTTATTTGTGAGCCACAAACTCTCAAAAGAAGTTACTGCTTTTGACTGGTTGTAAGCAACCTAAACTCTTTGGTAGCACTTAACATGATATTGAATTTTTGTGGCACCATATTATGTATGGTTAGGTGTCCCTGCATGTATTTCCAGTGGGTAATCCTGAGGCCATATTATGCTTTTGTCTTAGCCACCCACCTTCTCGCCAGTTTGTATTGACATAGACAATAGTGATAATTATTTTGGCCTTTTCTTCATAAAAGAAAATCTTATAAGTACAATGAAAATGAGCATGTCTGTTACTCTTTTATTATTTTATCTATGTCAAATGTATCTATACTCTGCAATTTTTCTATCTGTGCACACTTCACATTTAGTTGTTCATTTTTTTTTGTCTTAATTTTTGCTTAATGTTCTGTACTCTATGCCATTTCTTGGCAGTGTTTGCTGTCTCTTTTTTCCTTATTGCTATGACTTTATCTGTCATCTATTTATTCTCTCACCTTCTTTGTGATGACCCTAATAGCCAATTTCACTGGAGCTTCTTTTAAAATGTTTCTCTTTGAATTTCTAACCTCTTCTGAGCTCTCATATTTGTTTTTAATTTATAAATAGACTTCCATTTCAAAATGAAGTCATCCTGAAGCTTATTGTTCAAGTATTACTGTGTATTTCTCTGATTTCCAAAATGTTATTCAATGCATATAACAGGAAGGTTTTTGCTTCCACAGTTGGCACTTTGGTAGGTTTTAGTGTATAATTGCAATTCTGAATACTTCCTTGATTGTTAAATATGGTCTCCTCCTGAGTTTTTCTATATCAACATTTTACTTGAAAAATTATTTCAGAAGAGGCTATTCAGTAGAAACAATAGAAAAAGTTAAGTGATTTATATTTATATTTTTTTAAAGAATTCTTCAAGATAAGGTAACCAAATAAAACATTAAAAAAAAACGTAGTGTTAATTTTGTGTGTGCATATATATGATGGCTGTTGGCTCATTTGATGAGTAAGACCATTGCTGATAATATCCATTCAAAATATGCACACCATTTTTTTTTTTATGGGTGTTAACTTAAACCATATTCTATTCATTTTGAATTATGAATTTTGGAAAAAGTATTTATTAAAGAATTTGTGCAAACTTTGACAATACAGAAACATGAAAATACCCACTGAACTGTTATCCAGAGGATTTTTAAAACCTAATTGTATTTTTAAAAAAAATGTCATATTTTTGACAATAAAAAAAAACTGGACATTAAATATTTTCTTTTCTCCAAAACAGTGTTAAAGAGAGCATGAAATTATGTAAAGGTTTTGATGATGTCTTAAAATGTTAGCATGTTAACTCCATGTAAAAATTAAGACTAAATATAAAAATCATGGAATAAACTTTTGAGTGATATGAATTGTTTCCTTACCATTTCATCTCCCAAACCAAAGTAACCCCTGCATAAAATTTCAGATATTTTTGTTTAGTCTTATCAAAGGATTGAGAAAAATCTCAATACCAATAACAATAAACCAATAAACAGCCTTAAACATTATTAAAAAGTCTATTGCTTAAAATTGTCTAAATAATTGTTGGTAGGTAGTTTAAGATTAACATATTTGCCCTCTTGTTAGAGAAGCTACATGATTGCTTGGCCTTGAGATAGCCTCAAAAGTTTTCATCTAATCTAAGTATGTAATACAATAGTTTAAATTAGGTTATCTGTTTGTGACATATTTGACTGATGTTTGTTAATTTTGACAGTTTCTACAGGTTATATCTGATAGAGATCTTTTTAAACGATGAGGGTCATTCAATAAATAAGGTAAATTTTTCGGTATAAGGACTTCTAATACAGAAGCTTACTTTTTTTTTAATTTTTTTTCCTTTAGTTCTTTTTCAAAGGGATTTAATTTTTTTGCAGATTGAAAAAAAAAAAGGAGAGTTTTGGAGATTAACAAAGATAGCCAACCAAGAAGCATTGAACAGAGGTCACTTTCAAGTTTTTGGTTGCTAAAGGGTACAAACCAGTTGAAATTTATAGGAGAATGTCAACTGTGTATGGTGTCACACGTTTCAGCCAAAAAAATGTCTACAAGTGGGCTAAATTGTTTAAAGAAGGACAGAGCAGTGTTGGGGATGAAGACAGGCCTGGGAGGTCTACGGAAGTGAGGTCTCCTGAGGTGATTGAATCAAAAGGGTGACAGTGGATGACATTGCAAGGACTTTGAGCCTATCTGTTGGGACAGCACACAAAATTGTCCATTATCATCAGTCACATGGAGTCGTCTTGCATCAAGACAACGCAAGACCTCACACAGCAGACCAAACAGTGCAGGCCATCAATGGGCTGGGAACTGCTCTCTCATCCCCCTTACAGCCCAGATCTTACCCCTTCAGACTTTCGCCTGTTTGGTTCCTTGAAAGCGTTCATGAGAGACACGAAGTTTGAAAGTGACAATGAAGTCAAAAGTGCTGTGAGCGATTGGCTGAGACATCAGTCCAAAGATTTTTACGTTGAGGGAATACGGAAACTTGTGCACAGATGGAAAAAGTGTATGACACTGCTGGAAGACTACATTGAGAAAAAAAAAGCTTCTATATGTATTAGAAGTCCTTATACAGAAAAATTCACCTTATTTATTGAATTGTAATTGTACCACATTTGACCAGATTTCTTTGAACTTGAAAAACATGCATCAAATGAAAGAATTCAATCTCTAAATAGTTCTTCATTTTCTTTCTCACACACTCTAATCTATTTGGATTAGTTATTGTCATGATTGTGATAGGTTTTGGCTGTTGCATTCACTCCAGCCTCTTTCAGTTCTGTTAATTTTGTAATGACTGCTTTGTTCAATCCAATGGTGTGATGTGTTCATTCTGTCAACCATGCTTAGGAGATATCTGTTAATGCTGCTTCTTTTTGATTTTACCATGAGGCCTGTGATTGTCTGGCTTACAGAGGAAAACTTGCGACTGTTTCAGGTTCTGAGTTAATTTTTCTGCTTGATGTTTAAATAGAGCTGTCAATATTCTATAGGATGTGATGAATAAATTGTCATCTAAATTACCAAAAAAAATGAAAATAACACTGATTTCTCATTTTAATAACTGTATTTACCAAAATTACACAAAAATATTTTTAAATACTAAAGAAAGTAAATTTATTCAATAAATTGCCATTGGTTTTCCCCTTATGTAAGAATTTACTTGAGCTACTAGACTAGTAACTAGGTCCCACCCTTTTACACTGAAATCGATAAAATGTAACTACAATTTCTACTTTAACAGCTTCTTTTCTTACACTTCCCACCTGTGGAATTTCCTTCCATATACTTGCTTCCCTGACAGCTACAATCTCCAATTTAAATGTAAGGTCAATAGTCATCTCCTATCTCACAAGCTCTATTCTCCATCCACCCCACCCCCATTACACCAGTATCCTCATCCTTCTATTACCCTCCTTCTGACACCCCCTATAACCTATCCCTCTTTCTCATATGTAACCCCCCTGAGCAACAGTGGCAGTAAAACTGCCTTGCTTAGAGTGAAATGATTAAAAAAAAATGTCCTCTTGACGACTTCAGAATCTCCTGCAACTCTTTTGAAGAACTTCTGCAGGGTGTTAAAAAAAAAAAAAATTGACATAATTTAAAATGTGAATCCCAAAATAACTACATGTACCAAGCAAACAAAATTAAATAAGCTTTCTGTTGAACAATAAAAGATTTATTTTATCAAAATTCAAACAAAATATTCAAGGAGATGTAGATTTTGTAACCAATTCCACAAAGCTTCACAAATGTTCAATATGTGCATCATCTGTGACACGACATGTCAAGTCGATAGTCCAGCTCCTATTAAACTTCCTTAAAAAAAATAACAGGTACCAAAACCAAACATCCCTTTCTTCATATTTTTGGCAGTTAAGATACAAATAAAAACCCCTAAAGTAAAATGGAAAATTATCAAAAAAAACCCCAAAAAACTGTAAATCATTCTATGACCTCTGCCCTCTGTACCTGAATGAAAAGCTGCAGAATATAAGGTTTCCTCAAAATAAATAAACAAAGCTGCTAAATTGTAGAGATGAACTGTTTTAAATAATTACCACAAATATTTCTCTCTAAAATTCAAGTAATTATAACTTTATTTATAACGCATTTATTAAAATAAATAACCCACACAATACTTATTTGGTTTTCAAAACTCCCATAATTACTTAATTCTAACCTAAACAATCCAGCCCTTTTTAACAGTTGAGGTAGTACAAAATTAAATTTAAAAAAAAAACTAAAATCCAAACAGCTGTTAAAAATTTATTTTTTTATTAGTGTTATTGTCTACCTATTTAAATAATGTATGTTCCTAGTATGTATCTTACCCAGACAAAATTAAAGTGTCATGTTTTGATATTATGTCACATTGTTCTCTTTTGTGATACAAACTTTCAACTCCATAGTTCAACCTAATTATCATTTTTTGATTGACACATCTACAATCATATTGTTTAACTTCCTCTAACCACCAATTAATTTTCTAAACCATTTATTTTTCAAATATCACCTAAAGAACAGTATTGTCCTGAAATGTAAAAGTTTATGAAGTGATATGCATTTATAAGCCATCATAATAATAAAATTACTATATTAAGCTCTACTTTGTATTGAGCACTCTTTATAAATCTATCTGTTGTTTCACTTCATTATAATATATATATAATTTTTTTTTTTTTTTTTTTAAATTTATCTCTTAATTTTTGCTATTTGGGTCAGTTATTGATGTCACTATTATTTGGCTCTCCTCCTGGAGAACTTGCAACCATTTTTAAAAATTTTTAAAAATTGATTTCAGTTAGAGATTATTTTAAGTTGCACCATGCACCCTGAAAAGTAGCCAGATGTACCCCAAGTTAACCGTAGAGCTATTTATGAATTATTTTATATGAAAAAAAAATCTTTATTTATAAAAAAGCTAGCGATACCAAGCACATCACTTTGTTTGAATCAAGTCTTTGTCATTTGATATTTTAAACTGGATGTCGAATTTCTTAATCTTTAATCAGTGAGGATAAACCATTCCTCTAAGCATAACATATAATATCTATCATTCAAAAAGAAAAAAATATATGTCTTAAAAATACATGCTTGTTTCAGGAGATTTCTTTTATTCTCTTAGTTTCAAATTTCATAACTAATTTTTCCTTATTGAAAGTGGGCTCCAGAGGTTTACAAGAGGGCCCTGAAGTAAAAGAAAAAAATGGGGAGAAACACTGGTCTAAATGTTAACTTGACATTATGATCTGGTCCATTTCTTGTTCATATTTTTTTGTTTTTTATAGAATGGAATTGGTTTTTAAAGTGAGTTCTAGAAAAATCTAAACTTATTTATAAATGGAACTTTGTCTCTGTGTGTGTGTGTGTGTGTGTCCATTACCTATAGACTCTAAAACAGCTGAACCGATTTTCTTGAAAATTTACACAGTTGTACTATAAGCATCTGCGAGTGTTCTTAGCTTGGTTTTGTGTCGATAAAAATCGAAAAAATCGGATTATAGAAGGAGTGGTCCGATTTTAATCAAATTTGATACATTCATAGACAAAGACATAAGAAACGATATTCAGAAGTTTCAAGGTTGCAGTTCGTACAATAGTATGGAAAATCAATAATATATATTTATAAAATGTTTGTGTGTCTGTTTATCTGTCTGTATGTCCTTTATACAAATCCACAATTTTTATTCAATTCTCACCAAACTTCACACAAATATTCTTTCGTCTGAGCTCCAGGACCATGGATTAGTTTTAAAGCTTTCATTACACCCGAGCAATGCCGGGCTATACTGCTAGTGTTAGAAAAAAGTTGAAAAGTCTCTATAAGAAAAACAAAAACAAATTTTGTATTAAGACATTTTTTTTGTTTATTTTTCCTTCCCGCCTTGGCAAAGGGGGGAAAAGTGAAGATTAGTTAAGAACACTTACAAATATTTATGAAATGAGGCAAATAAAACAAATATTTAAAAAATCATGAGACTAGAAAAGGGGGTTGAAGACTCTCTCTCTAGATTGAGGGTAACAGTGAAATGGGATGAAAATTTTTAGATCTTGATGGGTTGGGAGTTAGTTTAATTGGTCTCTTCATAGGGAAAGATACACTCAGCTCTAACACAAAAAAAAGGATCTGGTCACTAATACTGATCCTATGCAACAAGGTGAATTGTGCTAGGAAGACAGTCGTGACCTTGTATATAAAGAAAAGAAAAAAATCCCCTAGTGAGGGTGACCAGGACAACACTGATGATTGACTGATAACAACACGAGCACAACACATCATAAAAGGTTTCTCTTGGGGAGGAGAGTGTAAGATCAATGTTCAGATGTTACCATACTGAAATTTCCTATTTTTCCAGAAATACTAACCTATATTACATTTCATTGCTTTGTCTGCTTGATGCTTAAATGGAACTGTCAAAATTTTGCAATATGACAACATTTAAGCATTGTCTTAACAAATCTTTTTAGTTTGGTTCATCTCATATCAAGGATGGGTCCTTCTGAAAAAAAATAATCACAAAACCCTTGAACTATAAATTTGTTAGACAATATTTTTGACAAAAAAAAATATTGAATCTGTTTACATTCAGCGATTCTTTTTCTTATTGAAGACTGCATGATCAATTTATAATATGAGATTAAACAATTAAAAACAAAAAAAATATACCAATATTAATGTATGTCATGGCTGAAATATAGAATTGGAAAGAAATAAAGGTGGAAAAAAAAAAAGGCCAAACATGTCACCCAAAAACCATTCTTTTCACATCCAATAAAAAACTTTAATGATTAAGGGTTAAAAAAAAAATCATTAATGATTTGTGTAGAACATATCCCAGCACTATGGTTATCGCTACATCTAGCCTAAGTGTATTGGGCTAGAGAGGTAGAACTTAGCGGGGAGAAGAGTAGGGAATATTTATATTCATTTTTTTTTTTTTAAATCAGAGTGGAATTTATAATATTAAGAATTTTGAATTTATAATATTAAGTTCCACTTTGCAAGTTCTAAGATTTTTTTTATCTTTTTGGAAATATTGCAAATTTTACCAGTATGTAAGCCTATATAGACCAAGTTAAGTGATTTCCTGCCAAGGTCAAGTTGAATTTTAATCTTTTTCATAGATTGAAAAAAAAAATTGATCTCTCATTCAGCAGTACAGAAGGTTTGAGAAATCAGTAACTTATTTTTGTAAAAATGTTGGAAATTAAAAACTCAACATTAATAATATATGCATAAGACTTTCTTTAGGTAAATAAAACTACTTATGTACTTCATATTTATTAAAAAAAATATTGTGGCTTCCAACTGATAATATATAACTATGACTTTTTCTTTCTTATATGCTATTTTCCCTTCACTTTTCCTCTTTTTTTTTTTTTTCAGACTGTATTCAATACTGTTACTCAACATTTTATATTAAGTCTAGCACGTTTACTTTCCCTATTTTGAAGTTAGATTATTAATTCCGTTCTGTGGTGAGTGAAGACATTTACAAGAATTGAGCAGGTGTGTTACTTTTTTCTTTTTTCATGAAAAATCACAAACTTTTCATAAAATCACACAAATGCAAATTTTGAAGTTTCAGAATTATATATTCATGAGAGCAAATACTTGAAAATGTTTATAAATATTTAACTAACAATTTTTTTGTAGTTTAGCTAAAAAGGTAGTATATACTCTATTATAACCTGTCTTTAAAGAAACTTATCTCAATTTATTTAAACTGTTAGAGACAAATTTACCACTGAATGTGAGACAGTTTTTTATGCCTTATTTTAAGCTTTGGCTGGATTCATTTTCCTCTCGTTGACATAACTGGAGGCAATTGTTGAAGCCTATTTATTGCATAGAACATCAAGGAACAGATATATTGTATAATAAAGATCTCTGTAATTTGGAGGAAGGAAGTTGAGAATTATGGGTTGATGTTTGGAATCTTTTTTTCCCACCTTTCTGAGGTGGATATATCAGCAGTGTTTGGAGCAGGGACAATGACAGCAGCAAAGGAAGAGGATATTTAAGGGGTTGTTGAGACTAGACTCAAAAAGAAAGTGTTTGGCTTGTTACCATACAAGTATTTTGAAAATTTTTTTTGTTGATGACAAAATTGGTGGCAAACAAATATATATTTTTTAAATAAAATAATCTCTTAATGAAAATAATCCCTTTTTTAAGCATTTATTGCATTCAAGGTAAACTATCTGTTAAGTTATTGAAACATGATGAAATTATAGCATTTTTAATTTGATTTATAGCATTTTTGTCATCTCCCACTGTACAAAAAGAGAAAAATCAGGAGCATGACCTGATGTCTAGAGTAAAAAGTGAAATTAGGTGGTTCCTAAACTCACCCATTATACAAAATAGTAGGAAAATAAAGCAGCTACTTGTTCATAGGTGGACAGCTGGGTATATACTAGCAGGTATTGAATTTTAGTTGAACTCTTGTTTTATCTTGTTGGTTAAAGAGTGGGTCAACTTAGAGAAGAAAAAAAAATGAATATGATTGAAAATACTTCTTAAGGTAGAATTCTTAAACAACTAATAATTAAATTATGTGAATTAAAAAAAATGCAATGAGATGATCTAGTCTTTGAAGATAATCTTAAAGTGTTATGTAGATTTCAGAAAGCAAAAAAATTTAAGCATATTTTATCAAATGAAACACTTAGCTGATTTTTACAAATTCTTTGAGAAATCATTCAAAATAAATTTTCACCTGGATCTGGTAACCAGCCAAACCAATATAAAAATGATGGCCAACATTTTTTGTTTCTCCACTAGAATCAGACTTGCACCTTGCCCAATTAAAATATGGTAAAAAAAAAAAAAGTTTTAATAATCGTCGGCCATTTTGTTTGAATACATTCTAAGAAACAAACAAATGTTATAAACACAGGTTGGGTTGAAGGAGGAAAATGCTCCCGAAGGAGATCTACTTTTACTACAGCTACAGAAATATAAACTAAACGTAGAAATACAGGAACAGCAATCAGTTATCCTCATAACCTACACATATTACGTTTATGTTTAGTGCCAAACTAATTAGGAGGCAGGAAGTAACTCAATTAGTAGCATCTGAGAAAGAGAGAGAAAAACTCAAACTGTGATACTCAATACGACTTTTATGTTATGAGAAAGGCATGACTCCAATCCTTCTGTCTTGTAATTAATGAGTTATCAAGACAGGAGTTGTTTTATAGATCAAAACAATTGATACCTTAAATAAATAGCATCCATAATAGCTGCTATATTCATTGTCAGTTGTAACAGGTTGACACTAGTGAAGTGTATTACTTGTACAATAGGAAAAAAGAATTACAGTTTTTTTTTTTTTTAGTGTTCTGTTTCTGTATTGGTCATTAAAATCAAAGATAGTCAAGTTACTATTATGCATATCTTTGTACTTTTGTTTTTTTTTACTTTCTGCTTCACAAATTTTTTTTCATAAACAAATAAACTCAAAGTAGAAAAGCAAAAAAAATGGTTGGAATTTATTGATGAAAATATTGAAATCAGGAAAAAGTATTGTCATATTTTAATCATTCACATAAAGTGGCTTCTTGTGTAGACTTTGTAGGTTCTTTCACTAAAATTAACCTAATAAATAGCAAAATAATAAATTAGCCTAATAGATAGCACAAGAATATAAAATAGTGGGATTTCTACATAAGAAATGGTCTCTGATAAAATGAATCTGCTAATTATCCCTTTGTAGAAATGTGATTTTTCTTTTAAAAACAAAATAGAAATGGAACCTTTTTATTTTAATTTTTTTATTTTATTTAAATAGAAGAAAATAAAATTGAGATCCTATAGCCTCCATTCTTGTAATTTAACAACATTACAAAAGTGATTAGATAGTCATAATTTTATGATTGCATTCACAGAGTTGTTTTAGTGGATAACTGAAGGTATTCCATATTGGTGACAAGAATTCAGTTTGACACAACATTGCACACACACGCACGTACATACATGTAAAGCAAAACTTTAGAAATAGGTATATAATTGGGAAATGTTAGACTGAATTTCTGAAGTATGCCATGCCCCTGGGAGGAGTTGAAGCTGGATTGGAAGTGAAGAGTTACTTTAATAACATTTAAGCTCTTTTTAAAGATTTTTGGTTACCTAATACTGGCATGTTTTAGTGTGATTAAAAATAGACACGTTATTAAAATAAAATGGTTTGCACAATGGCAAGTGATAGATTTTCAACTTTGGTTAATCTGTCTTTAGTGACCAATGATCTGTATTATTTAACTGTAGCATATATTTTCACTCAAAAGAGACTGATCAGTGCACAATATTTAAATAATCAGCTTAAAAAGTCCAGAAATGTGAACAAACCAATGAGTGTGTACATTGCCAACCTGGACTGACAGTTTCTAATATCAATGTATCTCATTTTAATCTGATTGGTGTCCACTATGGGTTTTCTTAGGCATTAATGAAAGGTTAAGTTTTATGGCAAGAACAGAAATCAATTATCTAAAAAAAGCTACAACCTGTTCACAAAGTTGCAGTAACAGTGTTTCATGTAGATATTGGAGATGTCTGACCATCTAAGATCATGACTGTGAAACAATGGTCATCTATAGCCAATTCACTCTATAGTCTTCTAAAACTGAATCAGTCTTTTCAGTAATTAAAAAAAATTTCAGCCAGTATCAAGTTAAAAAAGAAAATACCTAGATAACTTCCCAAAACAGAAACTCATGTCTTCAAATCAGACAAACCATACAGAACAGCTTAAATGATCATCAGCCATCATTTGAAAAGATTGAGTGAGACTCATGGTCTAAAGTATAACCGAGACCATTGTCCACTCAGGGCATGATTGGAGAGTAATATGTCATCGAGCAATACTTGATTGTGGTAAAAATTAATGTTTTGACTAGAAAAATGGGGAGGGCATACAGAAAGATGAAATGTTTACAATCTCAACAGGTATTGAAAAGAGGTTAAGGAGGAGACAGGAAAGTGGGCATTTAAATGGCACTTGATTAAGAGTCAAAACAGAATTATTTTAACCACCACTTGAAAGGATGGAATTCTGAAATGAATCTTTCATGTGTTCTCTAAATATAATCCACTTACAGCTATAGTAAGTATTTAGAAAATACTTTGCCATTTTAGTCACACAATTTCACTGTCTTTGGGTGAGGAGGGAAAAAATGTTCAAAATTTGGGGGTAAGGGTGTAAAATATAAATAAATTGGCACCTGAGGGTACAAAAGTTGGCATTTTGTTTTAAGTGGGGCAGGGATAAGGCCCAGCAAGTTAGCTGACTGGTCCCAAAGTTATGTTACCCACTTACATACTCCATGGGCAGCTGTCAGGAAAAAAATATACAAATGATAATAAAACATTATAAAAACGAGGAAATAAAAATGAATCTTTTTTTTTTTCTCTTGGCTGAGCAGAGACGTAAAGATCTCCTTCCACACTGACAGGTTCACAAGGAAAAAAG
This sequence comes from Ascarosepion bandense, assembly GCA_037127315.1. Taxonomy (NCBI): domain Eukaryota; kingdom Metazoa; phylum Mollusca; class Cephalopoda; order Sepiida; family Sepiidae; genus Ascarosepion; species Ascarosepion bandense. The sequence goes on along the minus strand of JBBBDQ010028395.1, from coordinate 82,667 downwards.
TTGCGCCTTGGCCTGAGTTGAGGGGGAAATAAAGAGCTAGGAGTTGTTTCCCTTGAAAAATGGTGGATTTTTATCCACTTTTCAATCTACGAACAGATTATGAAAATTCATGTAAAGCTCACAGGATACTAACATTTACCAACAAAAGCATCAATTGCTTCTAGGCTTCACTCAATGCATGGCCCACATGTCTCATCACACTTCTTGTCAAGGAAACAAGGACAGGAAACTGTACTTCCAAGAACAAATCCTGTTATGTTGCAACCTGTACAAACAGGGTTACATTAAAATTTACCTGCATCAATCCTTGGAAGTCTATCTAACAGTTTCTGAAGCTGTTACTCATCTGCCAACCCACTCCCACCTAGACAGGTGTCATTGACAGGCTTATGATTAGCCAGGACCAGATTGATTTAGTTAGGGCCAGTCTAAATGATTGAGCTGTAGTGTGGGTGTAGGCCGACAGAGCATGACTGAGACAAAAGCATCATTTTTTTTTTCTCTTAGAAAAATTGACAATTTATGTAAATTACAAACCCATGAAAGAATAAATTTCTTTATATTTCATGCATTAAATGTGTCTAGTCAGATTAATAGCAAGACAATATCCATGTTATTATAAAATAGTTTTCAAAAGAATTGATAGTCACCGCCATTTAACAGTATGACAACAATTAAGTTAATACCAGTAAATCCAATGGTATTCTAAACTGTTGAACTATAGAAATATTTTAGTTTGGCAAGATATTAACTGTACCTTCACAACAAAATGATATTAATAAACATTAATTGAAAAGGTTTTTTTTCTTTTTTAAATCTTGATGATGACACAAGACTGACTTTAAATAGCCTGTCAATATTTTAAGATCAGATTCTATATTTTTGTTGCTAGATTTTATTCTTTGTACACATCCGATAAACCATGATGATCTCTGAAATATTTACACAACACTTAAACTGTTTCAAGCAATATACAGCATTTTGTGGATAGAATATCCAACATAGAAGAGATGGGGCTGCTCTCTGAAATATATTTTTATATTTTCAGTTACCATAATCTTATTTTTATTTCAGATAAGCTATAAAAATAAAATATTTTCCCTTTCCAATTAGATCTGGTCTATTTTTTAAAAGGCAACCTCTTCACCTTGATAAAATTACTTTGTTCAAAACATGCTAATCCTTTTTTTTTATATTCAGTGTTGCTCATTTTTTAAATAAATATATATCCATACAGTTAAAAAAAAAAGTTGAAGTCATAAGACTAGAATTTAAATGAGGCTTTGATCAATGAGTTTTAGTGTGCAACAAATTTCTATGCTAGCTTTTACAGATGAATTTCAACAGTTTATTTTTGTCTGATATGTTTAATCAGTAAGGTAATTTTTAGATTATCTTTGTATTTTTAAAATTTTATGTGAATTATTTTTGCTACAATTTATTTCATCTTGTTTCCATGTCTATTTATTGCAACTCAATTGTTTTATTTTTTTATCACAACTCTCTATCTTGATCAATACATTTTTCATTATTTTGTTCATTTTTGGCTATTCAGTCACCTACTAAAGAGAAAAAAACTGATGTAAATATTCCTGATTTTGCTGAAATATTTTAGCATATATTTATTTTTAGTCTTGTTATAGCTTGAAAGACTTTCGAAGCATTTTACAATCACACTAGTTACCAATTTTTTTTTTTATATTTCCTACCATTTATTAAGACTGTGCTCTTATTAGTTCTAATCCATCTTATTATTGTCCCTTCTGATACTTTTTCCGATTTGAAACATTTCAACAGCCCAATGTGTGAAAGTAGAAATATAGTTGTTTCTGAGGAGACTTGAACCTGGATCCTGCACATCAGAAATCTATTTTTCAAGGCCATCAATTCATCATCATCATTGTGCCACTCATATATCTACAAGTCGTCATTAAAAGAAAAGTTGGTAAAGATGGGATATGAATTTAATTCTCCTTGGATGCTACTGTTTTTATTTCCACACAGTTGTATTTTCTACCTTCCACTTTATCCTGCAGTAGTTGCTCTCCATTATGGAAAGGAGTAAAATACTTAATGAGGTTGAAATAATGGGATGAAAATAATAAGATGGAATAAAACTAATAATGAAGACTTAGTGTGTTGGGATAAAAAGCAACAAAGCTAGTAATAAAATAATAGCAATAATGAAGACTGTACTAATCCAGATTGTTGTGATAAAAAGAAACAGTAAAATACTAAAAGTATCCTTAGTTTTGTGTCCATTTTGGTCATTCTCTAAACCCTCCCCCTCACTTTTTTTTTTTTTTTTTTTTTTAAGGATAAATTTGCTTATAGTCAACAGATTTAACACAAATTAAAATATTCACTTGAAGGTCAGACATCAAATAATTCAGGAGTATATCAGAATATTCAAGTGTGTTAACAATGAAATTAAGATAGTCAAGCAATTTTCATCAGCTGCTTTTTTTCTTTTTTTTTCTTTTTTTTTTCTTCTCCTTTTTCAATAATAGATAGAATGAAAAAGCTAACATAATGAATTTACCTTGGCCTTGTGCCACATCTAAGCTGTGCTTAGACTTATCACCATAATGAATTTCCCTCACGCTACTTATAATTATCATTTGTTTTATCTGTTCAAGAACTTTTATTGTTTCTCAGCTATTGGGGTGGAAAAGAATTCTCATTCATTTAATTAATGTGGAATTTATTTTTTAAGCAGTGAGATTTTATGGGAGTAAGGTGGGCATAACAGTTTTTAGTATATCTCAGACAGAATTTGAGGTGTTGGCTTTTAGATCCCTGTGTGTCTGTCAGTGTGAATGGAAGGAATCTGACGAATACTGCATGTTCACTAAATGAAAATTTGATGGCAGTACAAATTTGGTGGTGGTAGGGGGCCAAGTGTTCAGTGAATGCAGCAAGGCATCACTATTATGAGTAGATTCATAATTTTATCATTTTATTTTTTTATATGGGTGGGTGGGGATGTCTCAGGCAAGAGGTCATTAGGGTCAAATCCAGCAGTTTTGTATGTTTTTTGTTTTGCAGCAGTGAGAAGGAGAAAAACAAAGGCTTTTTTTCTCTCTTCATAGCACAAATTGTAACACAATTAGATAGTTGATCAAAAACACAGAGGTTTTAAGTATGGAAAAGTTCAGTAGAATAGGGATGAAGATAGCAAAAATTTTTAATCTTTCCAGTGTCAAGATATGATTCAAATGTGATTGACTATCCTCTTCACTATTTCTCTCTCTCTCTCTCTCTATATATATATATATATGTGTGTGTGTGTGTGTGTGCAGTGTAATGTTAATAAGGTTAAAAAGAAATTAAAATGTGAATAGCATACATGCAACGAAATTTCATGGTATTTAAGATATAATCTATCTGCTTCAACAGACTTAATCATCAGATGCTTTTAATATAAAAAGACTAACATTACACTCTATACTTAAGATATTGTAACTGAATTTCAATTTTTTATATCATATTACATATACAAGTTAATTAAAATTTTGATGGACTTACAAGTCATAATAAGCAATTAATTTTCTATATAAAAATCATTTGCACGATCAATATTGGTTTAAGTGAATTGATTTTACATGTGATATCATTTTTGTTCAGTTAATGTTGAATTTTTGTGGGGGCACTGAGTGAGGATCAAACTCACTACTAAATGGTCAACCAGATTAATCTTAACCATTCCCCTATGCCAAGATATCCATTTATAGATATATCTCCAGGTGAAGAGGATCAACAGTTTTAGAATTCCAAGTTCTCTGGCATTTACTTTTTAAAAAAGTGTTCAATACCACATATATTGTAGAGCATAATTATGATTAAATTTTTTTATTTAAAATTAATTTAATTTACATTGCAACACAATTTTCTGTTTCACGATTTTACTTTGTCATCAGGCAATGCTGACTTATTGTTGTGAAAATGATTTACATTTGAATGTATAAAACAATATGCTTGTTATTTAAAGAATTAATACAGATGGGTGAAGACAGAAAAATTTGTGTGTGTGTGTTTAATTTGACTAATCAGAATGAAGTTCAACTTAAATATGTTTGGGGAATACAGGTTTTCTTCTTTCGATCTTAACGGGAAGGTGTCAGTCAATTGAGTCACCATCTAGACTGGTCTCTTCTGGTATGATGTATCCATTTTTGTTACAAGATTATTGTTTTAGCTTTCTCTGTATCCCAGCATTTTTAAAAAACAAAAAAGAAAGAAAAAAAACATATTTTTGATCTAATTTAAAGGGACCTTTGTTGGTTCAGAGTGCATTTTTTCCTAAACCCTCAATTTGTAAAAAAATTTTAATATCTATTTAATTCATATTATAATACAAAACAAATTGTCAGATATATGTAAGATAATGGATATTCTTTTATGAAGAATTTTTTTTTAACCATATTCTAAAGTTAACATTTTACAATGTTTTACGTATGACATTTATTTCATTACGTTTATTCAATAGATTTTTATTCTTAAGAAATTCAATAATATATAGTTTTTCATATAAAATCTCGAAACAGAAATTTTTATGTTGCAATGTAAATTAAATTAATCAAAAACAAATTCAATTATATATATAATTTAATATAAATAATAATCATAATTATTACTTCATTTTCTTTCCCTGACCTGAACTTGTGATATTACTATGTAACCATTACAGGAATCAAAGTTTTGACCTATTCATTTAATAGGGCCTACCTTTCATATTACAAGTAACAGAAAATAACTGAATTTTTCAATAAAGCTAAGAATATATTTACATGAAAAAGAAAATTATTACGGTTACTCCGATACAAATGTGTGAAGAGTGTAACAGGGGTACAGAAAAAGAAATTGGTTAGTTGAATTCAAATATCTTTGAGAAAGGTATGAATCCAACTCTCCTCTATCTAGCTATGGGTTAAATAGCAGAAAATTAGGCTCTCTTGCTAGAAAAAAAGACAATACTGAATTCACAACTGGCTATGTTGCCCTGTTGAGGTACATACTATAAAAGCCATTGAAATGATAGAGTTCAAAATTAACTGTGATACAGGGTTATGGACTCTGTTCTTGACTGAGGTTGAATAATAAAAAACAAAAAACAAAATGATTGAAACTGTTCCTACCCCAAAAGCAAGTGTCACTCAATCTCTTGCATCTAACCTGGCCCCATCAGAATTGTCTGTTTGGATTCTTTGTATCAAAAGGAATCTGTTGAGAGCTATGATCATTTATATTTTGAAAAGATACAGAGAGGATTTTAATGGAACCTAGACTATTTGTTTATTTAACGTTATGAAACTGAACCTTTCCATACTGTCAGAATTCCTTCGTTCTATTAACAAAAAAAAAAGCCTTTGTAAAAATAGTGCATTTGTATTTTGCACATTCCTTCTCCCACTCTTACAAGCATCCATTTCTATCATCCACAGTGCCATACGGACGCATATATCCAGAGTCAGCAGCATTTAAGGCCTCACGGCTACGTTCAACAGCCTGCTGATAATTAGCAGTCGCTTGCAATGTACGTTGCATCACACCTAAACTCACAGGTCGCCGGTTATTGAAACTCAAGGATGCACTCAACTTAGGCTTGAGTTTGATGTTTGGCGGCGTTAGCTTAGAGCTCTCCCCAAAAGTCTGTGAGATTTCTTCCAAGCTTCGGTCAATGCATGGCCCACATGTCTCGTCGCATTTCTTACCAAGGGGACGAGGACTGGGGACTGTACTTCCAGGGACAAATCCTGTTATGTTGCAGCCTGTGCAAACAGGGCTACGTTCAAATGTGCCTGCATCAATCCTTGGAAGTCCATCTAACAGTTTCTGGAGCTGTTGCTCATCCCCAGACCCACCCCCACCTAGGCGGGTGTCATCGACAGGCTTCTGGTTAGCTGGGACCAGGCGGATTTGGTTGGGACCGGTTCGAATGACTGAGCTGTAGCAGGGGGGTGAGCCAGATTGAGAGCGTGAGTGTGATCGAGACCGAGAACGGGGACCATCGTCGATGCTGGAACGTTCGGCATCGCGTTCACTTTCGTAGCCAGAGCTTTTGTCGAAACCCCGTGAATTGACGGTGCCACAGGTGGAACCAAAATCACCATCAGCAACTGGCACTGAGTGTGTGTAGTGCAGTATGCTGTTAATTTTTGTTGGGCTCATCGGAAGGATGTCACAGAATTCTGACTCGTTTGAAGCGCTGTCTTTCAAGAGGGAGCATTCGCATTCACTGTCCACCTGAAAAAGAGATCAAATTCTACATAGTTGAAACAACAAAAACATGTAATACAAATAGTGATTATTTTTTTTTTTTTAAATTTATTTCTTCACCCCAAGGGAGGCAATAAAGCCACTAAATCACAGGGGATTACTTGAGTGTACAAGAAAAGTAACACATTGAGAACAATAAAAAAGGAATCAAGACGATAGCAGATAATAATTGAATTCATTTTTAAAAAGAAATGTCAAAGTTTTATTTTTGAGACTTAGAAGAATCATAAAAAAGAATTACCAATATTATTGATCCTGACCTGGCATCTCAGCCAGTTACATTCCTAACATTACCTTCTGCTTTTTTTATAAATACTTTTATGGTAATTGTTCTGATGAATTTATGCTCTATGGTACATAGACTCTATGAATGGCTGACCAATAAACTATTCCAATTCAAAAAGCAAGTATCAATCTCTTGCATCCAGTCTCTGGTTTGTACTAGATTGGTGGCAAAGTTTCATCATTCCACAGTTGAAATGGTTAGATGTAACTGTAGGTCCTATGCTAACAGTTTTTTCTATTGTATTTCTCACTTGTGGAACTCTTTTCCAGCTTCTTGCTTCAGTCATCTTTGATCTTCAAAAAGTTAAATGCAATGCCAATCATTATCCTCTTGTACTTCTATTTTCCTCTTTCCTTAATAGCATTTTTCCTCTTAACACTTTGCATTTTTAGTAGCTTGCTCAAGGTGAAATGATTCAAATGTCCTAAATTCTAATTAGAATAAAAATATATTAGAAAAGATTTCTAATGGAAAACTGCTGATGAAATATTTAATTCTTTGTATTTTTTTTTAAATGAGAAGTTGGCAAGCTGACTTTAAATTCTTGTCAAGATTGTTACATTCACTTTTGTATAAATACCCTTAGAATCATTACTTTTTTAAACAGCTTTGAGTTAAATAACAGGGAAGCCTAGGCTTTCTAGTCATGTTTGTCAACTAATATCTAATCTAAATCTAAACTTATTTATAAATGGAAATTTGTGTGTGTGTCTGTATCCGTTACCTATAGACTCCGAAATGGCTGAACCGATTTTCTTGAAAATTTATACAGTTGTACTATAAGCATCTGCAAGTGTTCTTAGCTAGGTTTTGTGTTGAGGTACCCCCAATAAATATTGAAAATCGATAATCGAAAAAATCGGGTTATAGAAGGAGTGGTCCGATTTTAATCAAATTTGATACACTCATAGACAAAGACATAAGAAACGATATTCAGAAGTTTCAAGGTTGCAGTTCTTACAATAGTGCAGAAAATTTGATATCGATACCAGGAAATCAAAATTTGACTTTCATCCATTTATTTTTCTTTCAGTCTACGGTTTCGCTTTAACTGGAAACAACTATTGCTTTTTAGTCTTTCGTGCTGACGTCCAAAGAGTCTGAGCTCCAGACCATGGATTAGTTTTAAAGCTTTCATTACACCCAAGCAACGCCGGGCTATACTGCTAGTAGAAGATAACTCTGAATCCAAAAATTGTATGGTCTTGGTGGAACACACATTTTTAAACTGTAACTAATGACCACTCAGCATAGTTACAGCATAAATCACAGGTTGGCTGTAAAGGTGTTGAAGAAATGCAGACGAGCATGCTTGAAAATGAGAAATCAGTAATTTGTAGTGTGAAATCACTCTGATAATGAAGCATTTGCTTCTAATAAAAAATGCACTAGAAATGCTTCAAGTTTTAATTATATAATATTTTTCTTTACATTACAGATAATTTTCTAACAAAAAGAGTAACACTTAAGAACATAGGCTTGACTAGATTGGTCAAGAGAGGATAATCTCTAAAGTATGAAAGCACAAAAACTGGATATGAGATGAAAGTGCACCTTCCTTTCAAAGCAACATTCCACATTTCAAGCACAAGATACACCAAGGAAAGGCTAGAGCGTACGCAGCCAAATGGTTATAGTTTGAACTAACGTATACAATTTCTGTCAAGAAAGTAGCCTACCTAGAACAATGGACCTTTCATTTTTTCAAATAATTTTTACAAGTCCACAGGCTTCACTGCATTCTCCTTGCACATAGTGTTTTAATGACGATTTTAGCTTTAGGAAAAGTCAGAAATCAAAGGGAACCAGATCTGAACTGTAGACAAGAATACTGGCAGGCCTGGGTAATCTAAGGTTTTGCCAAAAAAAAAAACAAAAAAAAACTGCATGATAATTAACTTTCACACTCATTGGTCACCCAATGGACAAGCTCATTTGTATTTTATTGAATAATCTCATTGGAAACTGGTTGACAAAATTCCTCAAAGTGGTTTTTGATTTATTTTAAAATGGCTGGATGGTCAGACTTTGTGTGCAATGATTAGCCACTTACCTGTATGGATTGTTCTGTGAAACCTTTAGAAGCATCCTTTTGCCGTGACCCATTCATTCTACATGTCCCATCATGGTTCTGGCAGTGACTACCTGAGCTATTTTCACTGCTGATGACCGAATTGACAGGAGAGATAAGGGGCAAGTGTGGAGTCTCGGGGGACGGCGACAGATCAATGGTCTGGCGGTCAATCTCTCGCATCAAATCATCAATATTCTTGATGCGAATAATCTTAGAGCGTGGTGAACCTCGACTACTGTTCACACTGCTCGTCTTGTAGCGATTCGGTTCGTGGACCTGCCAGTGAGAGAATGGAGACAACGGGCTACTGTCTGGTGGTTCGATGGGTGGAGGCGGCAGATTCAGCCGAAAGTTGGCCAAATCCAGCAGCCGACTGGAAGGGTCAGAATTAAGGGGTTCCCTGCGATTATTAGGATGGTTTCCTTCTCTCATGATTTCGCGCACCTCCCGACACTCCTCTTCCTCTTCCTCCTCTGGACACATGTAACCAGTGGCTTTCACATATGAACTATAGTCAGTTGGAGGGTTTCGGCTATCCATGCGGCGAGGGTTCTTCAAAATGCCTCGTTCCGGGGGCTTGGCACTGTCAGGTGACATTATAATAATTGGTGGAGGGGGCAACTCTCCAATGTCACTTTCTTCTTCACTTGATGTCCTTTTCTTTGGCTTCTTTCGGCCAAATAATTTTTCAGCTCTGAAAAACAATTTAAAAAAATTAAATTTAACAAGTTAAAAGAAATTAAGAATGACGGAGAGAAAAAAAGCATTGTCTCTAGTGCAAATGATAAAAAATAAAGTTAATTTAAAAAATGAGCCTGCTCAAAAATATATTAAAAAAAAAAATGTTTCCACTCCAAATGAAAAAAAAAAAAAAAATTACAATCTCTCTCACTTACGCACAATGTCTCTGTTCTATGCACACCCCAAAAATAGAAGACAAGGTAATATGTAAAAACAAAGATAAACACTGGCTAATATGCCCTTAGTCCCAAATGTGAAGTTTTAAAAAAGAAAAAATATATTGAGCAAAATCCCTGCTATTCATATAATAAAGATAATGTCAACAAAACAATACAGAAAAATATGTCACATATCCACCAATATGGGTGATGTCAAAATGAAAACAATAGGGCTGAGGGAAAGAAAAAAAAAAAAAAAAAAAACCTTGATAACATGCAATGTCAGCCCCCAAAAGATGGTGTCATAAAGTCACCAGCTCAAGCTCCTTATACAAGCAATAAACTTGTTAACTATTACTCTGCAACAAATGTTCAGGACAACGATTTTCTAGATTATGCTAGCTATTATAGTGGAGTACACAATGGGGCCAAAATTCATGATATTATATCTGTAAGACTAGTTTATCAACCATCATTGTCTAACAAGTTCTTGAAAACAACTTACCTGTATGAAGGTAGAGAACCAAAAGTGATAAGACGGGATTGTTTTGGTCCAAGTGAATTTCCTGACAAATCTGTCTTTTTTCCATCATGATTTGACATGAAACCCATTTTATTATTTGGATGCAGCTTTTGAGGCGTTCGGCGTCGATAGCAGAACATGGTGATGGCCAGGAAAAAGATGAGTCCACCCACGACGGAGACAAGGATTATAATCAACCACATCGTGTTGACTTCATTTGACTCTGCTGTGAACAAAAATACAAGATTTATAAGCTTTTCTTGCAAAAGTTGTTTTTTGAAATTTTCAAATTACTAATTAGAATTATTATCCAATGTCTGTCCAGAAAGTATTCAAGATATATATTAAAAAGAAAAGAAAAATATTCTACCTAAAACAATGGCATTCTCTTCAAAATACTCTTTTCATAATCTATCACACTTATCTAAGCATCCCTTCCTTCTGTTTTTCAAAACGGCCAGCAATCCTCTTTCAGGATTACCATTAGCTGGCTCCTGTTCTTTTTACCTTGCCCATTTTAGATTTGGGAAAAATTAAGCTGCAAGGAGTTGTATCTGTGTGGTAGACAGTTGTAGGGATTGACAAGCTGCAATGATGCAAAATTTTGACTGAAAGACCATACAGGAGCTTGGTCCTGGGTATGACTGTAAACTGCATCCAGCATCAAGGCCTCTGATTGGGAGGTTGTGAGGAGCGTGGAACCACCTTTTAATTGCTGTTGTTCCCAGGTCTGCCCTGACCCAGGGTGGTAGCATCTGTTAGGGTCCCAGCTATGGGTAAATAGTTAACCCCCAAACTGGGGTCAAAATGCTATGAAAGTATTTACCAACGAAACGTTTTTGAATGAAAAATGTTACCAACAACTGTGATTTAAAATAAAAATACGTTTCTGGCCTTAAGTGACCCTTTAGATGTTGATAGGCCATTAAGCAGAAACAAACAAACTACACGAGCTTGAAATAATCTCTATTTGCTCAGTCTGATTATCATTTTGTACACACCCATTCACTTCTGATGGAGTAATCCCACAGGAGTGTGTCTAGGCTGACATACACAGTAAAATTTCTTTTGATTGTTTGTTTACCAAATTATATCAAGGCTGCACAACCAGTTCTTGATGGTTTCTGGACAAACTTCCAATAACTATTCTATTCATATTGGTCCTTGCATCTTGGCTGTCATAACATTTAAATTATGGTACCTTCTGTTAGTTTTCAGGTGCCTGTTACAATTCTGTGTACCAGTTATACTTTTTCCACCTGTATGACTTTCAATACCTGGCCCAGGGTTTGAACTCATAACTACTAGGTAACTAGATAAATTTTAATAGATGCCTTTATCTATAAGAAGCAGAAGTCAAATATGACATCACAAGAAAGGTTTAATTGATATAAAAAGCTGAAGGAGAACAATTTACTCCTAGAGATTGAATAACTGGTTTAATTATTAAATTTCCAGAAGGTTGTTGAATATGAAAGAAACCTAAAGTTTTGACTATAACAACCATGATGAGAACTCGCCCAAGTAAGATTTTACAAGGAATCATAATATCAGAGAATTAAAATAAAAAAAATCAAGTGTGCCCAAAAATCATAAATATGAAATAAGATCCAAGGGAGACAAATTCTTGCATGAAGTTTTATAAAACTTACTATAAGATTATTTAATTTACACTTGTTGGGTTGAGCAAATGAAAAGTCTTTTTGAAAACAGAACCCTGTATCAAGTAATACTGTAGACCAATTTTAAGACCAGAAATTGATTTTCAGCATACTATTCAGCCATGCTTTGAATATTGCTGTTACATATGGTCTGGTGCTCCAGTTATTTATATTTAGCAATCCATGATAAAATCCAAACAATAATCTGCAATGTATTTGGTCCTGACCTGGCATCTCAAGTTCAGTCACTTTCCCACTGTTGTAATGTAGCTTTCCTGTGCTTTTTCTATAAATACTTTCATAACTGTTCTAATGAATTTTCTTCTATAGTACCTAGATTCTATGAATTAAGCCCAATACTTGATTGGTACATTGGGATGTGCATTGTGGTGCAGTGGATATCAGCTTGGAACAAGAAATTGGAGACTTGAGTTTTGATTCCAGCTGAATTTGTTGCATTCACTTATATGCAAATACCTTTAGAAAAGGTATTAATCTTTTTCTTCTCCCTCCAGCTATGGGTTAAATAGCAGGACAGATTTGGTTCCATAGCCTTCATTAGCAACCAGTCTACCTCAGAAAATAATGGCAACCTGCTGTTGGAAAAATCTTCTACCTGGCCAGTCATGTCTCTTTCGAGACATGATCACCCAAACTTGTATCACATATGGCACTTAACTGACTGACTAGATTGGTAGCAAGGTTTCATTTTACAGTAGTAATGGCTAGATGTAACTGAAAGTTCTAAGCTAACAGTTTTTCTTGCACTTCAAGCTGGTGAAACACTGTTCTTGTTTCTTGCTTTCCAGTCAACTTTTATCTTCAAAAATTTAAAAATATCAGTCGTTATCTTCTCGTAATTTCTGTTCTTTTATTGTTCTCACTCCTCAATGTTTTCTTTTTCTCGTATTCTTTTGTTTTCAATTGATGTTTTTCTTTTTTTTATGCATGTAATTGCCATTGTCACATGAAATATGCGTGAGAGAACTGACAACTGCGGGTATATATTGTAAAAGGTTTTATTTCCTTTACAGTACTTGTGCAGCTGTGAAAACTGCAATTAAGACAAACAAACATGAGCACATGGAGGAAGAATGTAGACAAGGATAGATAATTACAAAATTTGAAAATATAAGAAAATGAAATTTACATAAATAGTTATAACAAAAACAAGGGAACTTATAACAAATGTTTAAATCAGCAAGAATCGTTTGAATTGCCAAAGCAATACATTTTTACAAATTAAGGAAGAGTCTAAAAGCAATAAAAACTTAAGAATTAAATTCATTAACTATAAAATTTGTCTAGGGTTTGCTGAATATTGAATGGAAAAAATGTTAATTACCTCGTTGGCACCTCGTGTGGTCTATGGCAATTGAGTTACTCCCTAACAGTACCAAACGAATGTGCTGCCACTGGAGATAACAAATTTACGTCTGCCCTCTTAAAAGGTCTCAATCCAAAAGATTGTTAAGGGGGGTTTCTATTTTTTATGCAGAGACCCAAAATCCTATATTTTAGAAAAGGTTGCCGTAAGACAGCTTATTTGTTATATTTCTATTTACTTATTTTAACTTTACTGTTTTGTCTCATACTTCTCATTTAGACCTCATTATTGTTTTACGTTATCCTAAAATATAAGGAACTATATTTTCTGGCCACATTGTCCAAAAGGGTGACAAGGCCACCTGTCAAGAATACAGGGCTCACTTCGGCGAGAAAACGAACCTGCTGATTTTTACATTGGGTTCAGTAGCAAATGGTGCCTGGTGGCAGCTACAATACACTCAAATACCCACCCCTGTGTCTTAGTGGCTTTATTGCCTTGCTTGGAGTGAAAAGAAAAAATTGTTATATTCTTTTACAAATTAATAAGAACACTATACAAGATCTTTCATATCTAAAACCATTTTTTATTCAACTTGAGGATTCATTAATCATTTTGAGCATAGTGGGTATGTTGGCTTTTCTCCAAATGTGGATTCTTCTTCATGGATACTTCAATACATATCACTGATAGCATAACATCTATCATATGTAGGATATAATTGCATTGAAAATCAGGAACATCAAATGGAAATCTTTATTTGGTTCTCTGAATTATGTTCTTATCCTTCTTTCTTTGTTGCCATAAATTTTTCCTAATAATACTGATCTACCTTTCCACTGAATAAAGAGGTAATTTAGAACTATTTGAGTCAACATTCAAACTAGCTACTTATAAAAACTAGACGAGTTTTTACTCCTGCTTTAGTCTCTAAATAATTCACTGATAAACATTCTTGTATAATTTTGTTGAAGAAGAGCAGAAGAGAACAGGGAAGTTATTTTTTTAAAAGATTAATGCTCACCTTTGACAATTGCCTGTAGTGATCCTGTGACTGTAGAAGCAGTGGTAGTCAATGAGGGCTGGAAGGCTGGGTCTGGTGTGACTGTTGTCTTAAAAGAGATAGGTTTGTTAGTAGTGGTTCTTAGGGGCAGAATATGGGTCTTATTTGCCACTTTGTCACACAGATTTCCTGTCCATCCTTCATTGCAGAAACATGTGGAAAAGGTTGTACAAATCTGGAATGAGAAGAGAATGGAAATATACAGACAGAATCACAAATTTAAATATGGAATAAAAAAAAAACAAGTGTTAATATAAATAGAAAAACCCAGTTTTACAAAAAATAGAAAAAAAAATTACATTAGGTTAAATATGGATCTGAGTAAACTTGTCACTAGATATTTGTGAAATAATATTAAATTTTATTTAAACATTTTCAACTCAAACTACCAATTAAGCTAACACTCAATAAAGATATTTTTTAACTCCATATTATTAATATTAGAATGTATCAAAAGTTTTTTTTTCTGTATTTTCATAGATATTTACACCAATGCTTATTTCATCAACACATCTAAAGTCTTATTATTTCAAGGTAGTAAAACCTGTATCAAGAATAGTCATTATTCTCATAAAATCGTTAATGCATCAGTCATATAAAACAAATCCATCAACTATTATATAATTATTATTGCTATTATGTATCAAAAATAGTTTTGATCTTTCTAGTCTTTTTACTTCAAAGTCTCTCTCTCTCTCTATATATATATATTTAGTCATCCACAGACAGATCTGTTTCACTGTATCACAGCTCATCAGTACGGTTAGACAGCCGATTGCTTTTTATCCAGGATTGAAACCCGACTGAATTGGTGTCAGTCGGCGATTCTACCTACGGGCGCTCAGTAGAAGAAGGCAGACTTTTTAGCATGTATATTATCATTATACACGCCCAATAGCTGGGGTGTTCTAATTCATTGCTGAATGAACGATGCGTAGATGCCAGAGTAGCTACTGTTTTTCAAAGTCTACCATTTTTCCAGAGTGCTCAATCAGGGTGTGAGAGCGTAAATAGTCATCTGCAGACAGATCTGTTTCACTGTATATGTATATATATATATATATATCTATGCTCTCATTATGATTGAGCACTCTAGAGAGGAAAATTTAAACAAAAAAAATAGTTACCACTTCTGCAATTTATGCATTACTCTTAAGCAATGAATCTTTTGGTGACTGGCGTGTGTATACACACCACTGCTTATATGCAACACATTAAAATTTCCCTTCTCTGATTCCATGCACCTATGGCTTTGGGGTTAGCGACTCCAACTGACACCAAATTGGTCGAGTTTCGATCCTAGCCAGAAGAAGCAAGTGGATGTCTAGCCACATCGATGATCTGTGATACAGCGAAACAGGCTTGTATGTGGATGACATGTATATATTATTATTATATATATATATATATATATGATAATCTACAACTTGAAGTGTGTTACTTTATATTAGGATGTATCAAATATTTACTCCAAACTTTATTTTATGTATATCTCTCAAGATTATTTATTACTCCACTGTATTAATATACATTTATTTCATATTAATATTTATTAATATTTATTCTAGGAAATAAATATTTTATTTATTGGAAAACATTTTATATATCAAATACAATTTTAGGGAAATCTATGAAAAAGTGATGCATTTAGTGATGCATCAAGCAAAAATGATAATTATGTTCATGTGACTACACATGGGCATGAAGAAGGGACATTGAGAATTTAAAATTTAAATCCTTTTTATTATATATATATATTTTTTTCATTATAACAATGAAAGTCAAACCAGAGCTATGTCTCTAGCTCATTTATAAATACATTGGCATGGTATGCAAATTTTGATCTCACAGATTGGAGGTCCTTTTCAAGCTTGGCAGCAAGGTTTGCCTGGTCGCCCACACTAGATTTTTGATCGAGGTGAGTGTAAACTGTGGTGTCATCGGCATACATGCCTACTTGGGATGTTATGGCATCGGGAAGATCATTGATGTAGATCAGAAAGAGCGTAGGACCTAGGATAGAGCCTTGAGGGACACCCATGTTTGTAGGGTAGTTCTGGGAGGCATGTCCGTTTAATACCACTTTCAATGTGCGGTTAGAGAGGAATGACGGGATTAGGTCCAACAAAAATCCAGTTATACCATAGCTTCGCAGTTTCCGTAGAAGGCCAGCATGCCAGACTCTGTTGAATGCTTTAGAGATATCCAAGACAACAGTTCGGGCTTCACCATTCTTGTCGAGAGCCTGGTATATATACTCGGTGATGGTCGTTAGCATATCAGCAGTAGACCTGGTGAAGCAGAAGCCATACTGTTTGTCTGAGAGGAGCCTGTGGGCTGTGAGATGCTGAACGACCTTGGCATTGATGATGGCTTCGAACACTTTGCCAAAGATCGGAAAAAGGCTAATAGGGCGGTAATTTGCAGGGTCCGAGGGTTCTCCAGTGTTCTTAAATATAGGAACTACAAAAGAAGACTTCCAACAAGCAGGAAAGCAGGAAGAAGATAAGCAGAAGTTGTAGAGCTTAGAAAGGACAGAGGAGAGTTCAGGGACACATTTCTTCAAGACTATGATTGGGATTCCGTCTCCAACACTCGCTTTGTGATGGTCAAGTTTTGAGATTTTGGGTGGCTATATAGATTGCCAGATTTGAATGCCATGGGGTGATTCTGACTGCATATGTATTTTGGTGTTAGTGTGTTGGTAACCATTGGTATCCCAGCACCAATTCTTCATTTTACAACTGATATGTTAGGATGTATCAAAAGTGTTTTCATCTTTTTTTCCAACAAAGCTTATTTTATGTAAGCATCTAAAGATTATTTGACTGCACAATATATAATGAATATACAAATAGTTAAGCTGTTATTGGTGCAAAAACTAAAATCACTAAGCTTAAATTCTCGTTGATTTTGTTTTATTCAATTTAAGCTAATGACCTGTGTAAATAAAGCAATTAAAACAAATTCAAGAAATACGAGTCAAACATGAATTATGGTTGACAATGCTTTATCTCATATTTTTTATCTATTCTATAGCCTAAGTAGATTTTTACAAAATTGCATTTTTCCTTTTAACTTGGCATCTCATCTCTCACATTCAGGCCACAAAATGGTAGAGGTGGAAATCCAGTGTGAGTTGATGTTTTTTTTTTATTATTATTATTATTTTTTTTAATTTTTTAGATTTCCTAATGAAAGTAAATCTTCTTACCCCATTGCCTGAACATGGGTTGTTATTCTCTTCTCCTGGACAAGGTGGACGTTTCAGCTCCATAAATGACGTACACTGCTTATGCAGGCAGATTCGCTCATCCCCACATTTGGTACCGTCCTGGACAAGACCTCTGTTTGGCAGATCCATGGCTGTAGGGCCATGCATGATCCTAGCAAATACAGAAAAATTAAAAGTTTTAAATAAAGAAAAGATAGCTGTAAAGTTTTGGATGTGATAGAATTTTTTAAGTACAAAATACTGACAATGAATACTACTGTAAACTTAATAAGTTAATCAAAGATCAATTTCTGAGGTTTTTGTGAATGTAACTAACTATATATATCAGTGTATTCAAATCTATCACTTTCTTCACATCAGTCATAATCGTATCTGTTTATTTCAGTCTACTCATTTTCATCTGAGTGTGCCTATTCCAGTCAGTTTATGTCTTTTTAGCAGCTGTGGTTTTCTTTTTTAGCAATCTGTTCAGATATTCTTACAGAATTTTTTCTTTTTTTAATGCCATGCAGTGGAGATCAACTCGAAACAAGAAATTGCAGAGCCAAGTTCGAATTCCAATTGAGTTTGTTGCATTCACTTACACACAAATACCCTTGGGAAAAGTATTAATCTGTCACTTACCTCCAGCTATGGGTTAAATAATATGACAGATTGGGTTCTGTAGCATTGTTTGACAACCAGTTGACCGCAGAAAGTAATGGCAAACTACTGCGGGAAAAATCTTCTGCCCAGTCAGTCATATCTCTTTTGAGACATGATTACCCAAGCGTGTATCATGTATGGCTTGTAACTGACTGACCTTTATAATGGAGATGATGATGGCTCTCTAATATTTTTTCTTTATCTGTAAATTGACATGCATTCTTCGGATATATAATGTATTTATTTCCTATGGCTTTCTTTATGGTCCAGCATTCAGGTTTCTTTTTCTTAGACTTGTTGTGAACCAAACCCAGCCTACCCTGCTATTTAACCTGTAGTTAGGGGAACACAGATTCATGCCATTTCCACTGACATTTGTGTGAAAGTGAATGCAACAGACTAGCTTAGTATTTGAAATTGGCTTGTGAATTTCATTTTATGCACTAGTTGCACATCATATTTATTGACCCCCTATTTCTTTCTGCTTGAATTTCTGGGATGAGGACATATTTTCACACAGACTATTGTCCTCATCTTTTTTTGTTATCACAATTTTTCAGTTATTGTTTCCTCTACAGGATTAAAGAGTTGGTACATGAATTTGGTGACATGTTAATTGCATCTGGGTTGAGCAGTGCAGAAAAATAAGAACTAGATGAGATAACCCTCAATATGATCTGTGGAATTAAAAAAAAGATCTACTTGTGTAGATTAAAATTCCTTGAAGGTTACCTAGATCAACAAACACCTGGTGAAGGTCAAAGGACACAACAGGCAAGATGCAATCACAACAAAGATGGGTACAATAGTTTGACTCATTCTTTCACTGAGCTTATTTTGTTCATATCTATTAATCCTAGATGTATATCTAAACCATTGAATGTTGTATCGAGCAGTTCACTTCTTTTTGCATCTGTGTTTATATTTATTTTCTGTCTGTTCAACTGTCTTTCTCTTTTCAAATTCTCCTGGAGGTTGCTGAGATCGTTTTTGCACTAATACCTTTAAGAGAGGCACAAATCTAACTCTTGTTCTGTCCTATTGCCAGTCATCCTGATAACACTTTGATAATTGACAAAAAAGGAAGTAACTGTGAAAGTAAAGACATCATCCATGCTCTTCAAAATTATCTTCCTTGCAGAGTATAAGCAAGTTGCACTGACCAGTTGCTTATGTACTGAGGGGCTCTGCTAAAAAGCAAGTTTCACCAGCAATTGATTGCATAAGAATGTAAATATTCATTAGGTACCTCAACTTGGGCAATGCTGCAAATAAACAGCTACTATATGCATTGTCAGCTTTGACGGAATACTGATTTTGATCTAAAGAAACTTCATTTGTGTTGTTTTAACAGTAACATTTGGCAGTGGGAAGGTTTGATCATTGTCTTTTGTTTACAAGCAGTGTATTGTGAAGTTATGTGATCTTTTTTTTAATTTTTTGGCTCCTCACATTTTACTGTGGGGTGTGACAGTGCAGTGGCTTGGAGCTGGGTAGCATAAGTGTTAGAGGGACAAGTTGAGGGAAAATAAAACTTTTCTTTTTCTTTTACCCTTCTGTTCCACCAAGAAAGCCTGAAATTCTAAGAAAAGAAAAAAAATCACAAAAAATAAAAATAATTTAAATTAAAGAAGCAAAAATTAATCAAAATATTTGATTATTGATGAAAGAAAGGCACAAAACTTTTTTTGATATTTATGTGTGTCTCACGGGATATTGAATATTTCATCAGACTCGTCTGTGCCTGTGGGATGTTGAGTAATTGGCCATAGTCAAGTTGGTTTATAATTGACAAAAATACTCAACAAACAAAATTGACTAACATTAAGAAAAAGAAGAAAATGAACAAAATAATACTAAGCAAACAAAAATATATATATATATATATATATATATAAAACAACAGCAATAAGGAAAAGTTCATGAACTAAGAATGGTAATCAAAAGGAATACAATTGATTGTAGCTTTCTGATTTCAAGACAAGTATGAACAAAAATATGTCAGATGAGACCGAGAACTGATCCATTTTATTGGTTAGGAAAAAATTCCAGCATTCATCTGTGCAATTTGTCTATAAATTTGGGGAGGGATGATTTTTTATTGATCATTTTTCTGGATAAGAAACCAATAGTATTTCATCTCACAAACGTGCATCCATTTCAGGTTTCTTATTCCTCTAAGTAACAATAAAAAAAACAAACAAAAAAAACTTTTCTTGGTGTTATGTATATTATTTTAGAATGATCCCCACCCCTAAAAACAACCAAAATACCACGATGGAGAAAATAACAAAGTCAGTATCATAGATGCCCTTTAGTGTACATTTTTATAATTTAATTTTATTTACTAAAATAAAGCAAAGATAGTAACTAATAAAAACATAGATGACTTTATATGAAGCAGCAGTACCTAAATTTTTTTCTCTGGGCTGCATTTTCAGAATGAAAATTTGCTCACACTTTACCAAAGAGAAGTCCTGGTGAAAATGTACAATCAGTCCTATAGCAAAGAAGGTCCAGAGACAAGTGTAAAGGGAGATAACTACAGATTCGAATCAGAACATTACCATTAATAACTCTCTCCTCCAATTTGCAGACTCTAGTTACTATTTTCTTAATACTTGATATAATTACAAAAATATCACATTGATAAAAATTGGTTCATAATTATTTACAACTATTTATACAAGAACTCATGCATGCCATTATAAGTAATCCATAATAATATTTTACATTTTGAAATCATGGTTTTGGCATATGAATTTTTTGAAACTGTTTCTAAGTCTTTGACTATCTTTCAATCATTCTGCCTCACTTGCTATCCTCTTCTACCATTTATGAACCACTGACGTAAGAGTTCAAATATACCAAAAAGCAGTGAGCGTGTTAATAAATTTAATTTTATTTACAGAATAAAGCATAAGTTTGTTGGTTTCAATTTAAGAAATGATTGTTAAAAACATCCCCTTCCTAAATTTATAAATAAATTATATAAATGCATGCTGGGATTTCTTACTAACCAATAAAATGAACCACTTCTGTCTCATCTGCCACATTTTTGTTCTTGAAGTCAGAACATTACAATCACTTGACTGTATCCCTCTTGTGTATGGACACCATTTTTATTTTGTGAGCTTTTTAGCCCATCACAGTTGTGGCACAGTGGATATCAGCTCAGAATAAGAAATCGGGGAGCCGAGTTCAAATTCCAGTTGAATTCCTTGCATTCACTTACGCGCAAATACCCTTGTGAAAGGTATGAATCCATCCGTTTTCCCTCCAGATATAGATTAAATAACAGGACAGATTGGGTTCTATAGCTTTGGCTGGCAATCAGTCTACCACAGAAAGCAATGGCAACCTACTGCGGGATAATATTCTGTCCAATCAGTTATGTCTCAAAAGAGACATGATCGCCCAAGCGTGTATCATGTATGGCACTTGACTGACTGACAGTTGCTTTGCTTAATTTTGTCTTACATATGTTGTTTGCTTAGTATTTTTTTCTTCCTTTTTCTTATTGTTTATTGAGAACTTTGTTAGTTCTGTTGGGCATTTTTGCCAATTATACTTAACCAATTACTCGAGAGTAAGTTTATAGTAATTGCAGTTAACACAAACATATATGACAATTTCACAAAATAAAGCCTACATAGCCTCATGGTAACTAAAAAAGGTGGCATTATATAATCATTAAAATATACATGGGAGTATTTAAGTACATACATATATAGGCATTTATTGAATTATTTTTTATTATTAATGAAAACATTGCTCAATGACTTAAATACACAAGATTTTAATTGGAAAATATGTTAATGACTTTTCTGTATTTAACTGGCAAAAACATTTTAACATTTAACAATAATGATTTCACTGAGAGTCAGAGAATGTGCTTTATAATTTTCATCTGCTAATGACTGTTGCAATGTGATAAGATATATATTAAATGTCTATATAGAATAGTTATTATATGTCACCAAGTGTTTATGCACTGCCATTCCGTATCAATTTAACGCTAAACTATCCTTTGGTCTTAGAATGCACAACCTTTCAGAGGTTGGTATTTTCCTCAAAAGAAATGAATGTTTCTCTCAATGTCAGCTTTATGTAGCTATGTGAATCGTAAGAAATTCAAATGGACTTTGAATAAAGACAAAGGAATTTTAGAAAAGACATCTTGCTGAAAATGTTATTTATACAGAAATTTTATGTCTGTTAGAAACACAGAAAAGAGTAGTGAACTGTTCAGTCCTCCTATATGGCTATCTTCTCACAAATGAAAATGAGACTTGATGCAACAGATGTGGTTCTACTGAAGGATACTGAGAATAACATGGACCAAATATGGGAACAACAACAAAGTTTTAGAGAAAATGGAAACAAAAAGTAGTTATACTTAACATCAGGTAGAAATAATTGAAATTTCTAGGGGCACATAATGAGTAAAAATATTTCCCAAAAAGTTGATTGGATATGTCTGAGAGTTACTTAAAGGACAGTAACTACACCTCGGGGTCAGTTAAATGAGCAAAGTACTCGCTTGTACTAACATGTCAATAAAGTGATTGTAGTATTGAGTCTCATTGCCAATCTCCTTGTTACCACTACACAAACTCTTATAAGAGAAAGAGGGCTTTGAAGATTTGATGTTCACTAGTCAGATTAAAATGAACTTGAGTAAATGGATGGGGGAACAAAGTTTAAGAGAGATAATAAAAAGACAATTTATCAAGAGCAAAAAAGAACAGGAAATTGTGGAGAGCCATGATCACTAAAATCTTGAATGAACATGACGCATAGAAGAAAACTTATTACAATTTGCTTTTCCTTGTTCATAAGACTGGTTTTTAAAGCATAGATGAAAAAAGAAAAAAAAACAACTTCATGGTTTAAGGATTATTCCATGATATTTTAGAAAATGAACTTACTTGCATTCAAATTCCATATTATTGGAAAAGACAGTTGTCTTAGAAAAAGCCATCTTCGCCTCATGAAGAGGCCTCCTCTCTCCCCCGGCACAATGCAGTAGACCACACTGCACATTCCTGTGTAAAGGACAAAAACATTGAATTATTAACTTCAACAAAAAAAAAAAAAAAGTATTATAATTATGCTTGTTCCTCTGTTAATTATTAAGCACGACCATTATGCTCTGCCAATACTTATTCTGTGTTGATTGCGTAGAAAAATGGAAAAGATATATCAGATGATTTCAGTGAGAAAATGAAATGAAGAAAGGCAGATAGTATTTAATGAGTTTTAGGAAAATGAAAAAGTTTTCAATTTTAACTCTTTTCATTTGTACCCACTTAAGATTTTGAATAATGACCAGCATTTGTATTTATGATGTTATGGCAATATTTTGTTAAAGTTGTTACAGCTCAAATATTTAACAATATGATAAGGAAATTTCTATGGATATTTTATTGACATGAGCTTATTCAATCATTAAGAATTCAGATTCATAAGAAAATTAAAATAGCAAATACATAAAATTTTTTTCAGGTATTTCCAGTTAATTATGAATATTTTTTGATTCTTTGCTTTATTCTTTATCATTTTCTCTATCATAATAGAGACCATTGTGTGTGTACATACATATATTTCCCTCCTGTCATGCTCATAAACAGAGAGAGACAATACTGAGGCAATATTGGCTCACTTCATTTTCTTTACTACTAGTTATGAAAGCCCTTGCTGCATGTTTGCTCTTTGAAAGTGCCTTATTATTTTATATATTTCGCAATAATTATGTCGTTGAGTAATGAAGAAAAATATATATATATATATATATATATCGTCTCTATCATAATAAAAATTGTTGTGTATTTATTTGTAGATTTTATATATGTGTGTGTTGAGTTGTGATAATGTTTAGTACCAATGTTGTTTTTTCAGTGGTTTTACTGATAAAATGTATTTTGGCAAGCAGGTCTTTTTATTGTAAAGTGTTTGATATCAGGGTTGAGATAGGGCTGAGAAGCACAAAGAGTCTATCATTTCAACTTAGAAGGTTCATGCCAACTCAAAAAATTTGATGTCAGCATGAACCTGCTCAATTAAAGTGGCAATTTCCTTCCTCTCATGCTTAGAGGTTTAGATTATTATTTTTTTTTTTTTCTTAAGTAAGATACTCAATAGCATATACATCAGTATATATGTTGCCATTATTTCTTTAGCTGGCGGCATATTGATACAAACATTTTGCTGTCATTTTTTGACAGCATGGGCCAACTCATATTAAATATTGATGGTTGATTCCAAGATATTGTCTTGAGAGACTTGTTTTTTATTGCCTATAGGTACGATGAATTAAACGAACATTATATAATAAAGTATATCTTAATTGATTGCTTCAGTAGAAAAATAGCTAGAGAAACAAAATGGAAATAACATATCACTCAATAAATCCTGGGCCTAATTAATAAAACAACAACCTTTTAGGTAAAATTTGACTTTATTCATCAATGTAATCTCCTTCTGTGCATCGTGGTGCAGTTTATATCGACTCAGAATGACAAATCAGGGGTGCTGAGTTTGAATTCCAGTTGAATTCATTGCATTCACTTATGCACAAATACCCTTGGGAAAGGTATTAATCCATCTCTTCCTTTCAGTTATGGCTTAAATAATAGACTGGTTGCTAGCTCAATCTATCCTATCACAGAAAGCAATAGTAACCTACTGCAGTATAATCTTCTGCCCAGTCAGTCATGTTTCTTTTGAGACATGATCACCCAAAGCATGTATCATGTATGGGACTTAACTGAGTCTCCTTCTAGGGTGATACACTGATTCCATTTCTCTACCAATTCAATGCCTTTTTTATAGAACAATTTGTCTTTGGCCTTAAAATACAACTCATTTTCCAATATCACTTATCTCTTTCCCTGGAGCATTCTTTTTGAGGTCTGCAAACAGCCAGTAGTCACTGGGGGCCAGATCTGGAGAATGGGGTAGATGTGGAAGCAATTCAAAGTGAAATTCATATAGTTTTGCCATCATTGTGATCGACTTGTGACACTGTGCGTTGTCTTGGTGAAAGATCACTTTTTCTTCATCTGTGGCCATTTTTGGTGATTTCTTTCTTCAAACGCACCAATAATGCTATATGATATTTGCTATTGAGGGTTCTTCCTTTCTCAATGTAATTGATGAACAAAATACCTTGCACATCCCAAAATATGGAAGCAAAACCTTGCCTATTGATGTCCACTCAACTGACTGCCAATTTGACTTTGGAGTGAAGTGATGGATCCATGTTTCATCTCTTGTCACATATTTATGCAAAAACTCTTTGTTGCATTGAAACAGTTACAAATAATGTTTTGAATCATCAATGTGCTGTTGTTTTTGATCGACTGTGAGCAAATGTGGCACCCACTTTGAACATAGCTTTCTCATTGACAAATGTTCATGCAAAATAGTGAATACACTGCTTTCTGATATGTTCAACTCCTCTGCTATCTCACACAACTTCAATTTACAATTGGTCAAAACAAGTTTGTGGATTTGTTTAGTGTTTTTTGGGACAACTGCCAATTTTTGGCAATCTGAGCGTTGTGCATCATTTGTGTCTGTACGACCACATTTAAATCGACATGCCACCTCTTAACCATTGTTTCCAACAGGATAGAGTTCAAATAGCACCTGTCAAGCCATTGCTTTGCTTGAACTGTATTTTTTTCCATCAGAAAGCAATGCTTTATCAACACACAAAATTCAGATTTTTCTATTGTTTTGAAAATTTGCAACAGTAGCTTCACTTAAATAACTGTAATTTGTAAACTAATAATCCAATTGGGTCCAAATTGTCACAAGCCATTTGAAGGTTAGTACTTCATAAAAATCATATGGATTTTTTATTAGTGGTGGTATCTATATGTAAGGCCCAGGACTTAAGTGATGTGTGAAGTAAATCTTGAAGTGAATATTGGGAAAATTCATTTTCTGGTGCCCTGAAGTGAAGTGATGATATTTTAATGTGAGTTTAATCAATTAGTCTGGCCCTTACTGTCAAGGAAAAGATCAAGCTTTTGAGCTAAAAGCTATTGATGGTAAATTTCATCCATGCTGAATAAATATCAACTTACTCTGGTTGGCACTTTGCAAAACGTCCAGTGACATTGTCTCGGCCACAATGACCATTAAAGTTACCAGTTGGATTAAATTGATCAAAGCATCGGTAATCTCCTCCTGTAGCCTCTAAATTGAAAAGAAAATGAAGTGATTAATAAAAGGTGGGGGTGAGAAATCTTCAAGACAATTTCAAATAAAATGTTTTTGATTTGTTGATTTATCTTTTGCTGTTATGTTGAAAAACTTTAACATTGTTATAAAAGATAAGCAAAAAAAGACTACAGTATCAGTTGAAGATGAAAAGGTTGGGTTGATTTTTATGTAAAATCAACCCTTTTTGGGTTATTTAATATTGAATTTTGTATTGAGGCACCCAGTGAGGATTGACCTCACTACTTGATTGTAAGGTTTAATATAAGTTAGTTGATTTTACAATATGTCAAATCTTTTGTTGTGCAGTGGATATTGGCTTTCAACGAGAAATCAGAGAGCCAAGTTCGAATTTGATTTCAATTCGTTGCATTCACTTATATGCAAATACCCTTGGGGAAAGGTATTAAGCCATCTCTTCTCCTTCCAGCTATGGGTTAAATAGCAGGACAGATTGGGTTCTATATCCTTAGTTGGCAATCAGTCTACTGCAGAAATATATGACAACCTACAGCAGGAAAATGGTCATGAATCAAAAGAGACATGATTGCCAGAGCATGTCTTACATATGGCACTTGACTGAAGGTTTTATATAGAGCCCCTCACCTTGTGAGTAGATAACTGAGGTGAGTTAGTAACTTTGGCACAGGTACAAAGCCAGACTTGCACCAATGAGGAACAAAAGATATATTTCTATATGGTAACTCATGACTTCACCTGAACTTAAAGGTAGTAATAGAATACAACCATCCCCAGTCTAATGTTTGTCCTGTTTTAATGTAATTTTTCATAGTTAGATTTACAATTCTATTAAATTTATTTTGACATGCCTCTCTTCAATTCACTTAGCATCTTGTATCTATATTTCTAGGAGCTCCTTGAGGTAGGGGATCGTTATAAAATAACACACTAACAGGTTGTTTAATGTCCTATTTTGTATGGGGCACCAAGTGAGCATTAAACTTGCTATTCAGTAGTAATGTTCAACCAGACCAGCCTTGTTAAACATTATCCCACATTGAAGCATCCAGTTGAAAATACAACTTTTTAAAAGTAAATCCTGTTCAACAGATTTCTACAGAAATTCATTTTCATTTCCTGAATGGAAATTCATTGGAAATGCATTTTCTTGAATAAAATATTGTCATTGATTTTCAACAATGAAAAAGTATTGGAATATTGTCTGAAAGAATTATTGTTAAAACTGCATTTAAATGGAAAATCTTTGATAGACATGACAGCATTTTACTATCAAGATAGAAGAAATAATTTGCTCATTGAATTCTTCCTCTTACCTTCTCCCCAGATGGCCTGACATTGTTGACTTGTTGTAGGGCAGTAACCACTGTAACAATAGCCACTATTATTGGCACAAGGTTCTCCATCTCGAACACTGTTATCAGCTGGACACTGGAAAACAAAACTCCAATACATAAGAAATAATTATACAGTCAGTTTGACTAAGATTCCCATCTTAACTTTATCGTTTCAAACAAAATACAGTTGATGGCCTAAATCAAATATTTTAAAGATTCTTGATTGTGTGTGTGTGTGTGTGTGTGTGTGTGTGTGTGTGATGAGTTGTGATAATGTTTATCAGTAAAATTTGTTCTTTCCAATAGTTTTACTGATAAAAGGTATTTTGGCAGGCAATTGTTTAATCGTAAAATACTTGATATCAGGATAGAGATAAAGCGTTAATAGGATTAATGCAGAAAAATTTAATGATTCGAAGTTGGCATGAATCTGCTCAGTTGAGTGACAAACTTCTCTGCTATAATAATTAATCCTATATATATATATATATATATATATATATATATATATATATATATTAATAATTATATAATAATTAATCCTATATATATTTTAAATCAAGCCACTGAAATTACAAAGTGTTTTTTTGTTTTATATATATATATCAGAATCTGTGACTGATGTTAAATCGATTGAGTTTTGATCCTGGCTAGGAGCAATCAGATGTCTAGCTACACTGATGACCTGTGATACAGCAAAACAAGCTTGTGGATGACTAATTAAACTCCTGTTATCTGATCAAGCTCTCTTGAGGAGAAATTTCATTTTTCATGATATTAAAGAATGAATTATTTAGGCATTCAGTGTTTCTTCTAATTTCCATTTTAAAACTTACTTTTGGAAAAGTTGCTATCTAGACATATTTAGATTAACACCTTAAAATGTATTACTATCTTACTTTTCTGTTTGATATCATTTTAATAAACTATGAAAATAAAAAAAATATTGTAAAATATTGTCATTCATTAAAACTGAAGAAAGAAACATATTGCTGACATATAAAATATCTTTTGTAAACAATACCTGCCTACTTTGTCTATTGTGCTGAGTATTTGCAATCTTGCTATTTCAAGCTGAGTCAAAATTTCTGAAAGTGTGTATTTATATATAATGCAACCCCACTTTTTGCCTTGAATAATTGTTCAAGATTTCTTCTATTATGCACAACAAAATATGGATAGGAATTAGTACTATGTAAATTATGACAGCATATTGTTATAATTATTCTGACAGATTGCTGTAATGAGTCTATCAAGCTTTAGATAAGAATAGTGAAGCTTGGGCTGTTTGGGATATCTCAAAGGTATTCAGCAAAGTTTGGCATATTGTTGTTCTTCACAAGTTAAAAGGTTATAGCATTTCTGGACAAATCTTTGAACTGATTCAATCTTGTCAAATCATGAAGTGAAAGTGGTCCTGAATGGCCACTCTTCTAGATGATTTTGCATTAATGCAGGTGTTCTCCAGGCTATATCCTCAAACCCATGTTGTTCCTAATTTTCATTCTTGATTTTCCTGATGACATAATTACTTAATATTAAGACAGGAGTACATCATTAAGTCTGATTGGTAGCTGATCGAAAAAATAGATTTAGTTCCTGTTAACTGAGGCAAGGAATGGCTTGTTAATGTTAATGCCTCCAAAATGAATTTTTTTTATTTTTTTTATCAAAAGAACCCTTTTTTACCATCCATCAGTATGGCTGATGCTAAACTCCATTATTGCCCATGTTCTGAAAGATGATAAAAAGAAAAAGTTTAAGAAGACTTGCTTTTTGTTTTTTTTCCTTTTCTTCAAAGTGAAAAACTTTGATTCAGATCTCAGTTGTTCAGTTTATAACCATAAAAAAATAAACTGGCTGCCACTTACCTGACCAGTTTCACCATCACAGTATTCTGGTACGTCGCATTCAGTGGTATTTGTGCGGCAGATATAATTTGAGGGTTGCACCTGTAATCAGAGGAAGAACAAGGAGTGAAAAAAAAATATTTTTAAATGCTTAGACAATTACAAAAACAGAGTAAAAATAAAAAATTAGAACTTGGGTTCTTTTCTGAAAAAATAAAAATTAGAACATTTTGTGGCATGTCAACACTAATCGTCAACTAGTAGAACACAAAAAAGTTTTCACAAGGTTTCTGGTTCTCTATCAATCTATGAAGTCTGTTCAGAAAATATTCCACTATTTTTAATATCATGAGAATTGGTTCTGAATTGGCTTTTGGTTGCCAAGTTACAAAGCTTTACAGTCAGAAGAAACTTTGCTGCATATGCATAAACAGAAAAAAAACAATAATCAAATGAAATTTCATGCAGGATCTTTTCAGCAAAACATTGCATCACCCTTAACTATCAACCTCTATGTAGTCCAGATTTGATCCACTGTGCTTGTCATTGAAAGAGATTGTGGATGAGATTAAAGAGAATATGATGACATAGCTGGTTTTAGCCCTCTTTTGGGATTGTCTTGACGACTAAAAGAAAATGCTAGTGCATGAACACTTGGTAACTTGTATATTCTTGGAATAAATAATTTTTTTCCATTATGAGTTCCAGAAACAATAACAGCATAAATAACTATACTGTTCAGACATTTAATGAGCCCTACTTTCCATCTGAGTTGTACACCTTAAGAAGGTTGAAGAACAAGTTAGCTGTATAATGAATCAGATCAAGTCTGAAAACCTCTTGGAATAAAACTGGTAGGATATAAACAAACAGAAAAAGAAAGCAAAATAGAGTGAAGGATAAAGAAAAGTAGTTGAAAAAGTTAGTATTCAACATTTGTATTAACTAATTCTTCTGTGCAAACCATTACTTTTGCAGTGAACACTAGGCAATAAAAATGTAGGTGATACTTTCACTAAGGAGGAAATGAGTGGCACCCAGAACAAACATTTGGACAGAATGAAGCTAATACTGACACTGATTCTATCACATCTGCTTGACTGCACACATTTTAATCAATGAGAGATGAAAACATTGATGGCAGATGCCCAGGTGTATCAGGTTTTAAAACTGATATCACACTTTTCCTTTTTCATCTTTTTCCTCAGCCAATAATGCATGTGATTCAGTGCTTTTTTTTTAGCAACCATGCATTTAAGTCTGTGCCACAATGGAAGATAAATAAAAGTTGCAGAGAAAAAAAGATCAAAAAAAAAGGAGAAATAAGAGAAAAATGACGATAGAAGAGGAAAAAAATGAATGGCGAAGAAATATAAAGAAAATAAAAAGGAGAAACACACACACATGCGGAAAGAAAAAGGAGGAAAGTGTAAATTCATTAACTTACAGTACAATTGAAGCAGCATTGGCCTTCCTTGCATGAAGCCCAGGGATATAACATACAAGTTTTGGGGTCACAACATGGATCAGTGAGGGCACAATCCTATTTAAAAAAAAAAATTAAACAAAGTTAGTCAAGAGTATGTACATATAAGTTTCATGATAACTCAAACAAATGTAATGGCACCAATCTAATAAACATTTAGAAACTAATTAAAAAAATAAAAATAAAAACATTGGAATGATCAAAGAACCAAGCAACATTTATGGTGAAAGACCTTGAAATTTCAGAACCAACCTCAAGTGTGCCGCAGTCACATTCTTCACCACGCTCCACTTTCTTGTTACCACAAGTTTGTTGGAATGGAATCTGAAAAAGTTTTTTTAAAATTATAATCAATAATTAGACTGAACTCTATAATCTTGCATTGAAGTCAATTTAAGAGGAGGACAACTTTGAATTCAGACCAACTAGTGCCTTGATGTCAACTTACAGAATGGAGACTATTTGTCTATCAACTTAGAGCTTTTAATAATTGATAGGTCACCATACAGAAAAAAAATGCTGACCTAAAAGAAAAAAAAAAGGTTTCTAGCATGCTATGTATAGCTAGTTCTAAACCTTCTCCCAATAACATGTAACATAAAATAGTAGGTAATAACTCCTGACCTAATCTATTATTAAAAGTGGGATTTCCAAATGATATAAATGTTAGAGACAGATTATCTCAGCTGGAATTCCAAAAACCACGTGGTCAGCCACTCTCTTTGAAAAGTAAACTGAAAAAGTTATTTCCCTTGCAACATAAACGCCTGTTTGTCAGAGTTTTTTCCCTTTGGATATAACTTTCAGTGACTGAGTTTTTTTTTTCAGAGCGTGGTAACAATAAAATTCGATCTTTTATTTTCTCTTTAGCTTTACATATCGAAAACTCTTTGGTTTTTGAGTTGTTTTTTTGATTCGTGACATTATCAATTTAATAAATTTTCTCTCAGACTGTAAAATGGAGATTATTTTGAGAGCCCCAGTATGTTTTGTGAAGTTGATGTCATGTAGTGCATATGATTTAGAAAAAAAAAAAAATTAGATATTAATTAAAGGTTTTTGTCCGGACTTCTGGGATAAGGAGTCATTATTTACTCTATTTACACATATACCTCATCTTTGTTACAATCCCAATATTTTGGCCTTTGTCAGGTGTATGTCAATCTGGGTAACTTACCAAGAATTCCAAACAGAACCCTTTATTTAATCTACAAGAACAAACTATTCCTATCTACTTAAATAAAGGTTTCAGTTCAGAATTTCCTGTAGATTACCTGTATCAACATATACCTAATGAAGGCCAGAGAGCACAACTGTCAAAATGTGATAGCAATAACAAAGATAAAGACAATAAGGTAATTAACAATTAGAGATAAAATAAATCAAATATTAATTCCAGACTGATAAAACAAAGTTGTATCAATAATAGATTTTTACCTATAAGCCATTAATGTCTACCATCTCAAAAATGTGATAGTGAGTGTCAATGTACTAAAACATTTTAATGACTTTCAATCTTGAAATTCATTTGATATTGGAGTATATAAAAGATATTTATTTTTAATCATGAGAAAAATCTTGATAGTTTCTGCATGATTTCAATCAAAGCTCATATAAATAAATATGGCATTTTTCAATGATTGCATATTTTGAAAGTTTCTGAATGCTGCTGAGGGTCAGGGTGCATTGTGGTTCAGTGGATATTGACTTGGAATGACAAATTGGGAAGCTGAGTTCAAATTCCAGTTGAATTCATGGTATTCACTTATGCACAAATATCCTTGGGAAAGGTATTAATCCGTCTCTTCCCTCCATTTATGGGTCAAATAATAGGACAGATTGGGTTCTAGAGCCTTGGCTGGCAACCAGTCTACCGCAGAAAGCAATGACCACCTACTGTGGGATAATCTTCTACCCAGTCAGTCATGTCTCTTTCAAGACATGATTGCCCAAAGCGTGTATTACGTATGGCACTTAACTGACTGACGGAATCAACAGCTAATGGTTGTCATCTTCTATGCTATAATTAAAGGGACAAATCCCATCCCTTAAAAGGTTTAAATCTGTTTTAGGCAGCAAAATCATTCATTTCTTTCTAATTCTTGAAATCTGCAATTAAAAGCGACACATTTTCCTTCTATTTTTAACTGGTGGGTTGTGGTGCAGTGGATACCGACTCAGAATGACAAATCAGGGTGCCGAGTTCAAATTCCAGTTGAATTCCTTGCTTTCACTTATGCACAAATACCCTTGGGAAAGGTATTAATCCGTTTCTTCCCTCCAGTTATGGGTTAAATAATAGGACATATTGGGTTCTATAGCCTTGGCTGGCAAACAGTCTACCACAGAAAGCAATGGCAACCTACTGCAGGATAATCTTCTGCCCAGACACTCATGTCTCTTTCGAGACATGATCGCCAAAGCATGTATCACATATGGCACTTAACTGACTGACTGATTGTTAAAATGAAAAGCCAAATAGATCTTGGATCTTTTTGGTTTGAAATGATTCAATTATCCCTAATTTTGATAAACAAAATCCTAAATAATTTTCAAAGTTGACTATACCTCATCAGTTTGGGAAAGGCAGAAATCAAGGTCCATGGTCAATGCTGTGTCCAGATCCTTGCGACTGCAGTCTGAAAACAAGCGGGAATGCAGGCCAGTGGTGCGTCTGAAATAAATAAACACAAATATACATAAAGTAAATTGATTTTCAGTCATTCGTATATTTATTCCTGACCATTGATAATCCCTTTCTTCTGGATGCTCAATTCATTTCTATAATAAAACATTAGCAATGTGGTAGATTGTAATAACACCTCCTGATAACCATTTTTTATTTTTTTAGATTTTCAATTCTTTTCTATAGTAAAATAATTTTCACTCTTCCAATCATGTATAGAAAATTCGTTTTTTTTTTTTTTAACATTTATAACATTAATCAATGTGTTCTAGATTTTCAGTTCATTTCTATTGTAAAATTATTTACTTACGTTGCATAAATAGTATTAAAAAGTAATTGTCACAATGCATTCTAGTAAAAATAATTTCCCCAAATTTTCTATAGATGCTTTCAATAGAAATATACCTAATTTCATAAGACTTATTTTAATTTTTTAAAGAATTAAAGGTTTCTGGTCAGTCAGTGTCATTTTGTCCATTACATTTGCTCAGTGTCACATTTTGGTAACTTAATTAAAAAAAATGATCATATTGCAATGTACATTTGTGCATTGTGGTGTAATAGATAACAGCTCAGAGTGAGAAATTGGAGAGGCAAGTTCAAGTTTCAGTCAAGTACCTTATGAATCCATTTCTTCTCCTCCTAGCTATGGGTTAAATAGCAGGACAAATTGTGTACTTTAGTCTTGGTTGGCAATGTCAAAATGAAATAAATGTTAACCTACTGTGGAAAAAAGTATTCTACCTAGTCAGTCATGTATTGAAAGATATATGATCACCCTAGCATGTATCATGTAGAGGACTTAACTGACTTAAGTGGATTCTTATTTTTTCCTGACCTGAGCTACTTAAGACTACAGTAGGAAAACAAAGAATTTGTGACTCACTATCATTGTGATAGTCACTTTACTTTAGTGGTCTAGGATTAAACCTGCATATCTGTGAGGTATACTTATATTCTCAGTGTTATTAAATCTGTAAGCAGTTGAGTGAATGAAAATTTTCATAAATTTGCTAAAGAAACTCTACCAGTGAAATCCTGGATTTTCATAAATTTGCTTAAGAAATCCTACTTGTGATATCAGAAATTACATAAAAAGCTCAAAAGATCCTAAAAGTAATTATTGCTTCAAAATAACCACATTCTAACCCATAATTATTTCTATTCAGTAGCTGTTAGAATAGTTTAAAATAAACCTTCCCACGTACCTAACAACTGTTAGAATAATACAATATTCCAGAGATAACTGACCTTGCTACTCATAATGCTCCAATGACTAGCATATATAAATAGTTGAGCTACAACCCAACCCACATCCTCTGAATATTGGCTTCAACCAAAAGTTACATTTTGGGTCTCAGTAACACAGTGACAGAACTGATCGTTAAATGCTTAAAATTCATTAAATTTTTTTTTGGGGGGGGGGGCTGTATTTATACCTGTGAGTAGTGACTACCACTATCCCTCCTCACATAAGCAGTAAACTGAAGCAGACATCAT
Organism: Ascarosepion bandense; assembly: GCA_037127315.1. Taxonomy (NCBI): domain Eukaryota; kingdom Metazoa; phylum Mollusca; class Cephalopoda; order Sepiida; family Sepiidae; genus Ascarosepion; species Ascarosepion bandense. The sequence continues at coordinate 47,605 of JBBBDQ010028395.1, read as the reverse complement.
CCACAAAACACAAACACATAGCTGATTGATTTGTTTTTATGGATTATCAACCATTTACAGGTTAATTATAGCCAGAAAATATATATTTTTTTAATTTTGAGATTATGATTTAGTGATACTAGTTTTACTAATTAACCCATAAATAGAGGAGAAAAATACATATTTTTCCCAAAGGTATTTGTGTGTAAGTGAATATAATGAACCCAACTGGAAGTGAAACTTGGCTCTCCAAGCACTTGGTATTCCAAAGCAGTCACCCAGCTAGATACTGACCAGGGTCAATGTTGCTTTACTTTGGTGATGATACAAGAACTGGTGTTTCAGTATAATATGGCCATAAACCACACATCACTGATTATTCATTGAATTAAATAAAATTTATATATATATATATATATTTAATTCTTTCTCTCTTTTCTGGAGCTAACTGGCTCAACAAAAACTTGTTTCCATGTCTACATTTGCTAATGAGCTCTGACTGAAGTCTTCCTGCTCAAAGAATGATATAACTAAAATGTTTTTGTGAATATTTATTAAATCAATCAACATGCTAAATGGAAATCTTCAAAAAAATTAATACCGGTGGCATTTTTTGAAAATTACCTATTTGTTTTTAATTCTAAATATGTAAACAAACGAAATTGTAATGAAAATTTTCATGGTTTCTGGCTATAAAATAAATAAAGATTGAATTAGCCATGAAATATATATTCAACTGCAAGAGAGTACGTGAGTTAAATATGGGCATAAAACTCAAATTTGCTGTCATGGTCAAGTCTACATCCTTAGTCAAGGATGTGCATTGTGGTGTAATGGATATTGACTCAGGATGAGAAATCAGAGAGCCAAGTTCAAATTCCAGTTGAATTCATTTCATTCACTTATGCACAGATACCCTAATTAATCTATCTCTTTTCCCTCCTGCTATGGGTTGAATAGCAGGAGAGATTGGATTCTATAGCTATGGTTTGTAAAGTCTACGCTAATGTGGGAAAATCTTCTGCCTAATCAGTCAAATCTTGAAAGAGACATGACCATCCAAGAGTGTATCACATATGGCACTTAACTGAGTCAAGTCTAGCTTACCACCTGTATAGAAAAACCTCAAACAGACAAAGGATTCAAGATATTTAGGGCTGGAAAACTTCTGACACTGGATATAGAGAAAATTAAAATATAAAAAAATAAAACAATAGTAAAAACAGTATATTTCCAGTTTTGAAAATGGTTCATTAAAGAACCATTTGTAGTCTTTTTTTTTTTTTTTTTAACCAACATTCACCCAATACAATGTCCAAGAGCCACTCCAGGTAGAGTTTTACTCAATGAGATTTTTGCATGAGTGGAAGAGGTAAGAAGTGAAATTTATAGTACAGATATGTTAAGCTCAGACTTAAAGAGGTTAAAATTGTTATAATCAGGGTATATAGAGTAAGCCCCTGCACACAAGTGGTAGCTCTAACTTGCTTAGCGTGAAATGATTAAAAGAAAATAATAATTAAGGTAGAAGCAAAGAAGGGAGTACTAGATTACTATGTGATGTCTGTTCTTCAATATGGCAGTGAATGCTGGACAATATCATCAAAGATGAAGGAAAGACTTGAAGCAACTGAAATGTGGTTCTATAGTTGATAGATAAGAATGCTACTTACAGAACTTTGGTTGACATGAGGCAGCCAAATTGGTCTTCACAAGTACAACCACCTTTGCGGAAAAAAAAAACACATTATGAAATCAAGCAAAAAGTTCAGAACTTAAAAAAAAAAAATTTCAAAAGTTCATGACATTGTGCAAATATCTGTAAAATTATAAATATTGTATGAAATTAAATCTAATTCAGTGTCTTAGATTTCCCAAAAACATAATGTGTGTGGGAGGGGTACAATTTTCAATGACCGTGTATTAAACTGATTTGGGTTTAACACCTTTATAGATTATACTTCTAGTTATTACTGGCAGAATTGTCACCTATTTTCCTGTTTAAAATATGCTAACTTTTTCGCGCTAACGTGGAGAAAAACGTGAAAATATTTTTCTCTTTAACCGTTTATTTTAAAATCAGTTTTGCTTTTCGTTGAAACAGTTGGTAAAATACAATGGGGCCTCACATCAGTGAGGGGGGCCGGTGTGCAATGAAAACCGTAGAGAGGAAGGCCCCGAAACGGTGCACATTCTCTCCTGATGACCCCAAGAGTAATAGATTATTTGAACTTTACGAATTGGATTCCCAAAGACCGTCATAGAAGCATTGTGCCGATAGGATAAGTGGAATTTTAAAAGCTACCTTTTTGGTAAGTTTGAATTACTTTTGCAGTAATTTCCTTCTACTGTATGTAAATTCTCACATCCATAGTGTGTATTTTGAGAAAGACAAAAGAATTTTCACCCATGTTGTACCCATCTGCATTTGTTAATTTCTTTGATACAAATACCCTAAGAAAAGGTATGAAAAATTCTTTCATTTTTAGCTCACTGAACTCTCTAGCCTTGGTTGACAACTAGTCTAATAGAAAAACAATTCTGAAATTTAAACAGGCAGATTGCTCTTTAGCCTTGGTTGACAATCTTCTATCTAAAGAAATTGACTTAATAAACACACTCATCCTTCATCATCCTGGGGTACTTGTGGAAATGTATCATCCTGTAAAAACACACACTGACTGAAATTCTTAAGTGGTGTGCAATCTACTACAAGTGGAGATAAGACTTTTGCACTTATATTACTAGGTAATTTACTGTGATTGGTTCGAGATTTTTACAATAGGTTATTTCTTTTTTTGAATTTTTTCTTTTAGAGAAAAAAAGATAAGTTTCAACATTCACTGATTTTTTATTTTTTTATTTTTTATTTTTTTTTTGTTATTGAAATAATGTAAATTTATAAAATTGTATTTGCAGAGAAACTGACATAACTATGAAAAATTGAAGTGAATTTAAAAAGATGTCATGACAATGTGGATTTTTACACTGAAAATATACCAAAGGATCAAAGATTGTGATATACTTGTCAGGGTACATAATTTTTAATCATTAAATTCATTCATTAATAAACACTGTAAAAATTGAAATAAGTCTGGTATTAATTGTAAGTTTCTTTAAAAAAGAAAAGGGGAAAAAATAGTAATAATTATAAAATTAATGCTTAAAAAAATCTCCATTATTAATTGGAGGTTTATTATAATAAAATAATCTCTGGTATTATGAGTTTCAACAAAACTCATTAATGCCTCCTATCCTAAAAATGGTTGAAACCATTATAATTACTTTAACTCCTGAAATCTATTTAATATTAGAGAGTATTAAAAGTATTTTTATTTTATCATGTGGATACTCTTGGTAGCTTTTGTAAGTTTTCAAATTGTTCATAATGTTACAAATATATTTTTCAAAGATCATAACTCTTCTGCAGTACCTTGACATGGTGTAATGGTTAGGAAGCTTGGCTCACTAGAACCTATTACAAGTTTTTTTTTAATCATATCACCCCAAGCAAGGCAAAAACGTGACTGATGCGCAGGGGGCTACGTAAGAGTGAAAAGATTGGAAAAGAGAAAAACCGGAAACCACATCCTAAACAGGAAACAAGGAATGAGCCACTTCACCTGTTCAATAGACGTGGGTGGAGTGTGAACCGGGCGATAGTTTAGTCTATCTACTCCAATTGAGAAAAAAATTAAAAAAAATTAAAAAACAAGAGTGAAAAGATTGGAAAAGAGAAAAACCAGAAACCACATCCTAAACAGGAAACAAGGGATGAGCCTCTTCACCTGTTCAATAGACGTGGGTGGAATGAGTTCAATCCTCACTGGGTACCCTATACATTCGGCCTGGTGCCATATCTAATCAGTGCTTAGAAAATCAACATAACTCATCTTCTAACTTTCATTTTAAAGCATTATAATTGAGGACTGATGATTGTCTATTTTCGTCCTTTATTTCATGGAACAATTCATTGCCATTTCTGCAGTTTTGGTTAAAATGGTCAAATATTGTTTCATTTCTTTCCCCTTTCTTGTACTTCAAGGGACAACTTACTATTTGGAAAAATGAGTTAGGGTCTTTAATGGTTAATTTTCATCTCTCCCACTTTAGGTGTTTAGGTCTGGCTTCTTCTTTTTGCATTTATATATATAAGAAAAATTAAGGCAGACACGTTATTTCATGGTGAATCGGAAGTGTAGGCCTATTTCAGGCGAACCATCATCAGCTTCCGTCTTTATATTTGCTCTATATATATTTAAATACATATATATTTAGAGCTCTCTTAGAGAATTATCCTACCACTGTATGTACAGGATACTCCTTTGGATTCTTCTATATCTACACCGCATGCTGATATATATATATATATATATATATATATATATATATATATATATAAAAGCTAAAAAACATACTCTATGCAGATTTTAAGTTAGCTCCTGCAGAGGGTTAATTGGGCCCTCTGGCTTAAAACTAAAGAGACCTCTAGTCTAGCTTTAAAAAACAATGATAATAATTTGAAGAAATAACTTGAAATTCCTCAGTTGACTCCATGGAATTTCAAGACTCTCACTTTAACTCAATTCAGGTTTTAACTCTAATTCAGGCCAAAAATTGAGTTGTTTTTCGAATCACAAGCTCTTCAAAACTTCACATCACAAAAGCTCACTTTCATTCTGATTCCTTAGCATTTTGAAGAAATAAATTTTATTTCCTCAATTCAAAGTTTGGGAGATATTTTAAACCAAATTTAAAACAATTTTTAAAAAAATTTACAAAATTTTTGTGTTACTTTAAACTCAGTATAAATTAAGAACTTTTAAAATCACAAATCTTTTTTTTTTTTTTTTTGAGTTATTTTGAAAATTTAAATTTTTAACTGTTCCCTCCTCATCTGGACACAAATCCCAATACTGGATGTTCAAGTACTAGATGAAGGGCGGATTTTCAAGCCTGGGATCATCCTGATTCCAAAAAGGTATTATATAAACAAGTGGGGCCCAAGTCTTTAGACACATGAACAGTCAGACAATTTTTCAGACACATGGACAGACAGAATTTGCTGTTTATTTATTTAGAAGATATATTATAGTGGAGACGTAAATAGTCTTTGTGTGCATGAAATATGCTTTGGAAAAATGGTCTATAAAAAAAAATATATATTTTTGATACACTCTATAATAATATTTATAATATAGTGAAATCATACATAATCTTTAGATGTATACATGAAATAAGCTTTAATGTAGATATACATTTGATAAACTCTAATGAAAGCAAATGAATACTACATGTCAGTTGAATTCCTGCAATGTAAATTCTCAACTGATAAAATGATGGTTGATATTATTTTCTTTGATGATACTAAATTTAAATTTCAAACAACAAAACAACATGAAGAGTGTTGAACTTAATAACAGTGCAAACTGATGATAAAGGCAAAAGCAGCAAAGATTACAACAGTTAGTGACAAAGACAGAGATAAAGAAAGCTGTGGCTCTTGATACACAATCATGACAAATATCCCCATCCTTGTTGTTTTTTGTTGAACCCTCTAAAACTGAAAAATAGTCTTTGACTGATGCTACTAATGTAATTCCATAAGAACATAAATAGAAAAATCTGGAATGATTTAATAAATTATGCAAAATTTATTCAGACTAATATCCTCCTCTTTTTTGTTTCTACCGTTACATTTCCACTGATATGTTCTTTGGTTTTCCATGGTGTTTGTAAAATGGATGGTTAGTTTCTCCATTCAACACAAAAAGTTAAGATAGGATACTTGGTACTTTTTCAATAGTTTTTTTTTTTTCTTTTTTCATGTTTGAGTTTTTGATATGAGAGATTGTGATTAGGAATAGGGTTTATTCAAATTATTATTCTTACTCTGTATAAGATAAGGAACAAATAGGAAACATTTCTCAATCTAATGTTTTGCTTGTATTCAAGCTTAATCAGATAATGAAATATGGAAGAAAAAAAATTCTGATATTTTTGTGTGTTTTTTTTTTTTTTTTTTTTTTCATTGGTTAAGCAGGCCTAAAATGCATCTATCTTGTCAAGCAGTGTTTGTGTGTATAATTCATGTGTGTATGTCTATCATAATTCTAGTTTGTTTACATGGGATTTGGATGATAATGTATATTTGTTTGTACATGTGCACATCTAGTAGGTATTTTTACTCATGTTTGGTGGTTGTCAGAATCTTGATTTGGGGACATTCTCTGTAATGGTTAAAGAATTTAATATATTTTGCCCCAATTATATATCTAACAAAGAGGGGAAAAACTGCAATCTATGTGGAGTTTTTTTGTTTACATATGGATGGTGCTTATCGTGGGTTGCTTATCTATTCTTTTCTGTTACTAGTAGAGAGTCTGTTCTAGTGAAGGGTAGTTGTATACTGTTGCAGGTTAATGGAATTTGGCCTTGTTTTACTAGTCATAAGGAAAGGTTATAAACCAAGGAAAGCAAATTGGGTTGAAAGATAACATTTTATATATAACACATATCAATTAATGAAGTATAGGTCCAATGGAGGTTAAAATCTTTATGGTAATAAAATGCTGAAAGAGAATTAATGCTTAAGAATTTGGGAGTGTGTAAGTAAGGAATGTCTTTGATGTATTCGCTCCTTAGGTCAGTAAGTAGTTTTTGAGGCAGGAAAGAAGGAAAGAGGTAAGTGAGGCGAGCATAGTAAGCCACTTGACTTTGGTCAAGGGAGATACTAATTACTCTCTTCTCCTTGAGTTGGTCTGCCTGATGATGCTTTCTGTATCCGCTTTTTATATTTTCTTTTTGGATCACAGCAGCTTATTTGGGATTTCACACTTGTATTTGGTTCTGGGCTTCCCATTGGCTGATAAATAAAATTTGCACAGGCTCACAAACTGGAAATTTAATATTTAATTAATTTTTAGTTTTCAACTGGAACATCTGCGCGGAGCTGGCAGTGCAGCAACGATTTTTGGTCATTTGCTTATTGGTCGTGAAAGTGCTAACATCCAGTCCATTGCTTTTGCTTGGTATCACCACATGTTGTTTGTATTATTGATGCGTATGTTACAGATAGTTTGGTAGGTCTCCATGTGTATTTAAATGGGACCTAATAGACCTATGATCAGTGAGTCTTCTTGTTAAGCATGTAGTAGTATATCCAATGTAATTATTTACAAATCTGGATTGATAAAAAAACAGTTATTTAAAATACATGTAAATTTGCAAATAATATTGGTTCTCTATAATTTAGATCTTGCAGGTGAATTGTTATTTTTGACAATGAGGTTAGCAGTTTTAAACTTTGTATAAGAGATAATTTAATTTTCTTGTTTATATATATATATATTTATTTATTATAAGTTATAGTTTAGAATATGTACAAATTATAATTTACTACAAAAGTGTACATTTTGTTTCAACATTGAAAAAAGATTTATATTTATTTTTTCAATGTCAAAACAATGTACACTTTTGTAGTAAATTATTTGTACATGTTCTAAATTATAACTTATAAAAAATATTCATTACTCTATTTCTATATTGAGCACTGTTTTAAATTAATGTTTTCAACATTGTTAATACTTTTTTCATTCTTTATTCACTTGGATATATGTATATATTCAAACAAAATTTATTAAATTCAACTGTTTAATTTTTTAGAAATTAGTTCAGATTATTTTTGGACAGTTTATCCACGAACAGCGTTTATCAGTTGAACTTGTTAAAACTTGTTTGAGTGAATACTTGCTACTTTTGACTGATAGAATATTTTTTTCCTGTTGATATGAAATTTTTAATCTCAAAAGAAGGGAAGAAAAAAAAATTGGATAAAATTCAAGGATTACCAAACATACACATAAGCAACATTAAAGAATACATCAGCTGAAATATTGTGATTGCTCTAAATCATCTTTGATTTTTCAATGCCAATGTTGCATCTCAGAACTTCAGGCAATATGAGTACGGCACATTAATGGATTTATGATGATCAAAAGAAACAAGATAAAAGTACAAGCCAAAATATTGTATGGAATAATGATGAGGTTAAATCTTATCACCAATTATTCTTTACTGAAATTATCACTGATGTCTAGCATCTTATTTCTGGTGTTTTTAATTAATGGTTAAAAAACATTTTAATTATGCAACAGGAGTGAACAAATTATGTGTGCATTCACTTTTTTGAACCTCATCAAAAATTACTATTTGATCTAAGGAAAATTTTGGAAATCCATTGTTTCTTTTTTTTTTATTGGTGGTGATTGGGTTTAATGATAGGGTCGATTTAGAGCAAAGGTGAGCTTTGCAGTTCATTCAGAATAATTCATTAACAATTTTTTTTTATGACAATAATTAAAATTTAAATATAATGTTACATTATCTCCCTTGGGTCAAATTTGATGAATATCTTCAGATTAAGCCAAATGCAGCATGATACATGACTAAATACAATCCAATCAGTATGAGAAAGAAGGTGATGAAAAGCATAATTTTCTTGAGAAACTAAATCAGCAAACCTAGTTTCAAGGGCAGCTAAATTATTCACACTAATTCCCTTGGGAAAGGCATGAATCCATTCTTTCTATATTCTATCCTATTACTAGAAATCCTGAAATAACATCTTGCCAGTGGCATTTCATGATAGTTAATAGAGAAGAGAGTGAGTATTTGGATAAAACACTTCTCCATGATGACTATCTGCTCTTGCAGCAACAACAAAAGGTTGTTGCTCCTATTGTTAACCTTAAGAGGAATCAATCTGATGTAAAAACATTTAGATCATGTATGTTGTGATTAGATCTGTGTTACCATAGCAGAGTAAAAAACAGCACATCATAATACAATTTCTTTTTCTTTTTTTTTTTGAGAATACTGTTAAAGTACTCTACCATGAAGTAAAACGTAATCTTCAGTAAAAGTGGGTTACTAATTTTTCAGTCAGTTAAAAATGTGATATACACTTGGGCAATCATGTCTCTTTTGAGGCATGACTGACTAGGCAGAAGATTATCCCGCAGTAGATTGCCATTACTTTCTGCAGTAGACTGGTTGTCAACCAAGGCTATAGAACCCAATCTGTCCTGCTATTTAACCTATAACTGGAGAGAGAAGAGACAGATTAATGTCTTTCTCAAGGGTATTTGTGCATAAGTGAATGCAACGAATTCAACTGAAATTCAAAATTGGCTCTCCAATTTCTCGTTCCAAGCCAATATCCACAGCACTATAACGCACATCCAAGTTTTTCAAGTAAGTAAGTAAGTATCAGTCAGTTAAGTGTTATACGTGAAACACGCTTGGGCGATCATGTCTCAAAAGAGACATGACTGACTGGGCAGAAGATTATCCCGCAGTAGGTTGCCATTACTTTCTGCAGTAGACTGGTTGCCAACCAAGACAACAGAACCCAACCTGTCCTGTTATTTAACCCATAACTGGAAGGAAGAGATGGATTAATACCTTTCCCAAGGGTATTTGCGCGTAAGTGAATGCAGTGAAATCAACTGGAATTTGAACTCGGCTCCCCGATTTCTCATTCTGAGCCGATATGCACTGCACCACAATGCACATAAGTATAACTTGTCATAAAAAAATATCTCACAAGAGAAATCTACAGCTCATAACGGCTAATTACAGAGTTTTTCTATACTTCTGAGATGAGGTAGTACTTACATTATTCGGAGTGTTGTTCTCATCTTTATTTCCATATTCATGATGTTTCAAAAGTAGCATGATTGAAATAAAAGGTTCAGTTCAAAATTCCAAGCACCTGAAGTAGGCCGGAGCATACAATGGTTGAAACGTTGTGAATATAGCAATAAAGATGAAGACAGCAGTCCAAACAATGTTAATGATGTAATTACAGACTTGTTTGCCTGAGTTTTCTTAATAAGAGGAAGAATTGACTTGCCTTCCCTGTCAGCAATAGTGGCATAGTGACAAAGATAGTTTTAAGTAATATTAGAGTATAACTGTAATTAGTTAAATTTTAGAGAAAAATCTTTTCAATGTTTGCATAGAACCGTAAATTCATCCCTACGATTCAGCAGCACTTTGTTTTTAGGGAACCGTATAATCTGCAGCTTTTCATTCAGGCACAATCTCACTTCTGATTGAACAATATTGACACACCTATAAGCATATTGTTTAACTTTCTCCAACTATCACTCCTTAATTTTCTAAATAACCATGAATTCATCTTATATTTTCTAAATAAATCATTTTCACCATTTATTTTAAAATATCACCTGAAGAACAGTATTGTTCTGAAATATGAAAATTTTTGTGTTGTGATATAATGCTTCTATTAACCATTGTAATAACAAAATTACAATATTAAGCTCTACTTTGTATTGAGCACTCTTTATAAAAGTAAATGCATGAACAGAGAGTTTTAATCTATCTGTTCTTTCACTTCCTTATAATACACATATATATCCTCTCTATTATAATAAAGACTGTTGTGTGCATATATATATATATATATATATATATATAGTGTTAATGACAAAAATTTTATTAAGCTCAGTCATGCCAAATATTAAAACCAAAACACCAGTCAACCAGTTTCATCCTCACTCATCAGAACTGTAAATGGATAAATATTATAAAAAATAAATCTGCTATGGGTGACATAAATGAATGGGAGGGGAAATTTGAATTTTGTTAAGAGTTATTACATCTGAAGATGCTAGAGACCCAGCAGAGCAAGCCTAAATAAACACTCCTTTTGTTGACAAAGAAAGGACCACCTAGACCTGATAAAGTGTGATTTTAGTGTGGACTAGTTCTCAGTCTTGGCCAGATCACAGTTTTTAGTTAGGCTTGCCCTGCTGGGTCTCTAGCATCTTCAGATGTAATAACTCTTAACAAAATTAAAATTTCCCATCCTATTGATTCATGCCACCCATAACAGATTTATTTTTCATAATATTTTCCCCATTTACAGTTCTGATAAGTGAGGACGAAACTGGTTGGCTGGTATTTTTGTTTTAATCTTTGGCATGGCCAATCTTAATAAAATGTTTGTCTTTAATACCATAAGAAAATTTTGTACCACCAAAAGCATATATATATATATATATATATATATATATATATATATATATACACCTCTATCATGCTCAGAGGGGAAGTTGTTTTAACATAAAATACTCAATAATAGGTACATCAATATATATGTTGCTCTCATTTTTGATGGCAGGGGTACACTTATGTTTAATATTTATCATTTTCAAATTTAAAAGTGGTATTAGTGTGAGCTAAATTTAGTGGCTTTGATGTGACATGACAAAAGAAGCAGTTATAGGAGGAGATTGGTAACTAGTGAATCCCGTTCCATAAAGAAGGAATGTGACATGACAATATTTAAAGAAACATCAAGTGAGGAGAGGACCAGAATTGGGCAATAATGCAACTGAAGAAGAAAAAAGTGAAATGCAAAGAATAGTGCTATAAGAAATCATGTGACTTCATAATAATTAGAACATTTCAGACAGTTAAATAAGAAATGTTGTGCTGGAATATATATTACATTACATGAGAAGTCATTTATTCAAAACAAGCATGTGACTGTTTAGTATGAAGTGACAAAAGTTGGTGGACTGTTACACAAAATAAATTGTGACAGAGACAAAGTGAATATGAAGGAGTAACATAAAAGAAAAAGATCAGTTTTATGGAATGTTACAACACAATCTGTGAGTGTGACAGGTCAGTGTCCTCTAATGTGTCACATGAGATGGTAGCTGGTCACAAGACACTTGAGGGCAAGCTAGAAGCAAAATGCATCATCAGGCAGGGTCTGATATTTTAAAGAGAAGAAATAAGAGGCAATACAAGAAAACATAAAACAACCAAAACAATAACAAGCATCACATGATACAAAAGAAAAATAAGAAAACAACCAAAAATAGAATTGCATGATGAGAAAGAAACATGACCATCAATAAAAAAACACATGCATCACGATACAGAAGAAACATAAAACAATAAAAAACACAAGCATCACATGATATAAAAAAATATTCTAAAAATGTGAATTGGCATTGAAATATGAATGAAATTGCTTTTCATTCTAATGAAATACTGATTTCTTGTAAGCATTTCAAACGGTTTGCACCTTTTTATTTTATTTTTGTGTTATATATATATATAATTTTCCAACTGTATTGTATTTATAAAATATAAAAAAAATCTTATACTGCTCTGAATCTTTTATTTTTAATCCTTTTCACCCCATGCAAGGTATAAATGCCACTAAGAAAGACATAAGTTACTGAGTGTGGAAGAGAAATGCCAATAAAAGAACAGGATTCAGGAAAACAAATTGATGTTGCATTTAAATTTTTGAAGATTGTAGATGTCAGGGAAGCAAAAAACTGGAAGAGTTTGTGAGGTGAGGAAGGAAACTATTAGAATAGAACATCTAGTTATATTTCACTGTTTCAAATTATTAAGCATAAACATAAATGTAAAATTAAAATATCAATTGATTTTCTGCTTTGTCCTAATGCGATAAATAAAAGCAATTATATTAAACAAAAACTTGAAAATTTCATTTTTCTACAGAGTCAATTACAATTCAAGAGTATCTGTAACAGAATTTCTAATTAAATACACAAAACACTGTGGTATTCAATCTGCATATTATAAAATTCTTTTTCTATATCACTAAGGTAGAATGTGTGTTGTGGTACAGTGGATATTGGCTCAGAACGAGAAATTGGGGAGCAGAGTTCGAATTCCAGTCGCATTCATTGCATTCACTTATGCACAAATACCCTTCCAGTTATGAGCTAAATAACAGGACAGATTGGGTTCTATAGCCTTGGATGGCAACCAGTCTACGGCAGAAAGCAATGGCAACCTACTGTGGGATAATCTTCTGCCCAGTCAGTCATATCTCTTTCAAGACATGATCGCCCAAGCATGTTTCAGGTCTGACACTTAACTGACTGAAGGTAGTTTAGTACATAGAGATTGGTTATCCACTCATCTTGATATAGTCAACCTCTTCTGATGCCTGATAGATATAAAATAGCCATCTCATTTTCCATGCACACTTTTCTGCTAAGGTGTTTAGTCAATTCCTGCTAAGGAACATTCGTGTTTGTCCAACACTTGCAAAGCCTATGTAAGTTGAGCGTGCCTTAGTTAGTTTCTGGAAGAAAGTGCATAAACAGAGATGATTTAGGCTTCATGGTTGGAAACTGAACATTCTAACCCCTTGGTCATGCACACAAAATGTAAATATTCATTTACTAGCAGTATAGCCCGGCATTGCTCGGGTGTAATGAAAGCTTTAAAACTAATCCATGGTCCTGGAGCTCAGACTCAGCCTAAAGAATATTTGTCTGAAGTTTGGTGAGAATCGGATAAAAATTGTGGATTTGTATAAAGGACATACAGACAGATAAACAGACACACACAAACATCTTGCCTTATATATATAATCGATTTTCTGCTATATTGTAAGAACTGCAACCTTGAAACTTCTGAATACTGTTTCTTATGTCTTTGTCTATGAATGTATCAAATTTGATTAAAATCGGACCGCTCCTTCTATAACCCGATTTTTTTCGATTATTGATTTTCGATATTTATTTGGTGTACCTCGACACAAAGCCTAGCTAAGAACACTCGCAGATGCTTATAGTACAACTGTGTAAATTTTCAAGAAAATCGGTTCAGCTGTTTCGGAGTCTATAGGTAACACACACACACAGACACATACACAGACAAAATTCCATTTATAAATAAGTTTAGATCTTGTTTATTCTGAGTTTTGTGGAACTACATCCACACTTCAGAAGATTTAATGGTAAAAATTAAATTTATTTTCAGAAATTGTGTTTTCCGAAAAAGACATTATTTTATTTGATAAACATGTTTCGTGCAACCAGACTGGCAACAAGGTCCCACCCATTTACAGTTAGATCAACCAAATATTGCCGACAATTCTACTCCAGCAGCTTCTTTTCTCACACGTCCCTGCTGTGGAACTCCTTTCCATATACTTGCTTTCCTGACAACTACAACCTCCAGGAATTTAAATGCAGTGTCAATAACCACCTCTTATCCACTTGACTCCAGTTCTTTCTACGTCACCCTGTATATCTTTTCCTTTCTCTCTATCTTTGTAACTGTCTTCACACCTGTGTTCCCATCCTTTTCTTGCCCTTTCCCTGACATTCCCTGTAACTGGTTCATCTTTCTCTTTACTCTCCTCCTATCTAAACTTTTACTCTTGTGTAGTCCCCTGTGCATCATTGGTAGTACCGCCTTGCTTGGGATGAAATGATTAAAAATATATATGTATATATTGTCATCCGCAGACAGATCTGTTTCGCTGTATCACAGCTCATCAGTACGGTTAGACTCCGATTGCTTTTTAACCCAGGATTGAAACCCGACCAAATTGGCATCAGTCGGCGATTCTACCTTTGGGCCATAGGCATTCGGTAGAAGAAGGCAGACCTTTTTTTAGCGTGCATATTATCATTATACGCACCCAATAGCCAGAGTGCTCTAATTCATTTTACTGAATGAGCGATGCTCATATATATATATATATATATATATATATATATATATATAAAACCTAATTTAAAATATAACTGGTAGTCAGATATTAATGCAATTTTTGATTTTGAATTATATATGCATCAAAATATTTCCCCATTTTGGAATTGAATGTGTGTAGGTAAATTGTTAAAAGTTTGTTATTAGTTTAACAATTTGTAACTTATCAAATGTTAGATACATTTGACTTTTCTAAAAATTTGCTAATGATTTTAGTTATATATTATTAATCTAGTAAAGAGTTTTAACTAATTGCAACTTATCAGATGTTAGATCAAGTCAAGATGATTTTAAATATATCTAAGTATAATTGCAGTCTATATTATATAAATTGGGGAGGTTAGTTAAAAAAAACATGGATTAATTATTTTATATGTATCTTTTTTAAATATTTAAAAAATATTCTGATACTAAGGTTTTCTGCTGACATGAAGTGGAAAGATTATATTGACTCAATTGCTAAGTCTGCAGCTAAAAAAGTCTATTTCCTGTGCTTTGCTAGACAATTTTTCTCACCAGAATCTGTAACGTGTAAGTTTACCCTTCATTCTTGCTTTGAATATTGCTGCCATGTATGGCCTAGTACTCTTGCTATATAGAGAGGTTCTTGATAAAAATCTAAAGAATCTGCAATATTATTGATCCTAACCTGGCATCTTAGTGTCAGTCACCTTTCCTATAGAATAATTTCATGGCAATTGTTCTGAACTTTACTCTATGATAACTACATTTTATAAATTTAAGCCCAGTACTAGATTGGCAGAAAAGTCTCATCGTTCTAAAGTTGAAATGGCAAGTTGTACCTGTAAGTTCTGTGCTTATAGTTTTTTTTTCTTGCACTTACCACTTGTGAAATTCTTCCAATTTCTTGCATCTCAGTCAAATTTGATCTTCAAAGATTTTAATGCATCAATCATTATCTTCTCTTAATTCTTGTTCTTTTATTGTCCTCTATTCTTAATAGTATATTTTTCTCATTTTCTAACACTCAGTAACCCCTTGCAGTGAAATCATTCAACAAATAATAGTATATTTTTAAAATCTACTTTCATACAACCATATAAGTGCTTCTTAATATGTCTGCATTTGCATGCCTATATATATATATATATATAATATAATATAATTATATGGTTATATATATAATATAATTATATGGTTATATATATATAATATAATTATATGGTTATATATATAATATAATTATATGGTTATATATATGGTTATGTCAATTTTACATTGCGACATGGAAATTTCTATGTTTCGAGATTAATTCTCATCATCAGGCAATGTTGGTGTGGTTGTGCAGATGATTTACATTTAAATGACAAATACTTTCGGTTTACTGTGAATGTATGTGGGTGTTTTTTTTTGTGTGTGTGGCTAATCAGAATTGAGATTCACTTTCACTTGGAATTATATATATATATATATATATATATATATATTTTTTTTTTTATTTTATTTTTTATTAGATTACTTAATCCAAACGGAAAAGTAGTAAGGTAAATTCAAAAAACCTGATCTTAATTAATATTAAATTTTAATATTAAAAAATTTTAATATTAAAAAATGATACAGGAGGAGAGCTCAATGTAATTAAAATTACAGAGCTAATATAAAATGAAATAAATTTTCAATATTCAAAATTGTTGAATGAACATTTCAACATGAAATCCCAAAGAGGGATATCATGTCTCCTCAACAACAGTTCAATCCTTCAAAATGAGAATAAAATTAAAAAGGGAAATAGAGAAATAAATTAAAAAAATGACGGTTAAGACTTATGTGATATCCCTCTTAGGGATTTCATGTTGAAATGTTCATACAACAATTTTGAATGTTGAAAATTTATTTCATTTTTTATATATATATATATATATATATATATATATATATATAAAATGTGTGTTGTGTATTTGGGCAGTAGTAACTCTTTAATACATGTTACATTAAAAATGACTATTAAGGTACTTAAGTTTTTTTTCTTGCATGCAAACAAGAAATTTCTTTATTAAACTTAATGTGTAGAAACTGTCCAAAAGAATATTCTGAGCACTATTGGATAATCTATTCACCATTTTGGTTGTGCCATTCCAAATGGTATGTCTGTTCATGGTTTGTGTTGTTGCTTTTATAAGTCCTATTATTTGTAGATTTTTTTAAATTTTTCTTTTTTTTTTTTTTAATAGTGGTATGTATTATATTTGTGTTTTTGGTGATATATATATATATATATATCCTGTTGATTGAATCTGACCATAAAAACAATTACTTTTATAACAATTGCATGTATACAGCTCACAAAAGGCAGTGGCAAAATAGCTGGACCACATCTAGTTTAACCATACTATTCAAAGTTTCCAAACCTTTGAGTTTGCAACTCTTGTATATATATATATATATATATATATATATATATATATAAAGATAGCATGATACATAATATGGGGATAATAATAAAATAAGTCCATAGCCTGACACCTATCTGAGCTGAATTTGGAATTGAAATTTGTACTGCATAATGTTTAAGATATGAGATTAATACCTAGCACTGAATTAAGTGCATTGAAAAGAAAGGTTATGTTGAAAAATAAATTTGTTGTATAAAATAAATGTAACTTTACATATATAAGGTTATCCAGGAAGTAACATCACATTTTTTTAAGCTTAAATAAGTGTTTAAAAGTTAAATTCATTTGTCAAGATCGTTATAACAAAAAGCTATTATGAAACAAATTCTTATTTTTTACCCCTCGCATAAAAGAACAATAGATCTTGGTAATGCTATTAATAAACAGCCACCTATTTTGGAAAAAAAAACCCCAAAAAAACAAACACCAAGTGTAAAACAACACTGTAAATAAAACAAAAACACACACACATTATTTATATATATATATATGTGTGTGTCTGTGAGAGGGAGGAGAAACAGAAATATGATACCAATTTTCCAGGTCCATTGGTTCAAAACATTTGAATAAAGAAAGCATGAAGCATAAGTGACATTTTCTGAAATGTTGGATATAGTTACACAATAGCAATACTAAACAGTGAATTACAGTCAATATGATTTACATCAGTAGCAGACATGCAAATACCCAGTCACATATTGTCTGGCACAATACAATACCTTCATGATACAGCTTCCGCCATTCTTCTGGAGGCACAAGGAAGAGATATGGTCCACAATATTAGACAGGTTAGAAATTAAAAAAAAAAAAAAAAAAAAAAAGACATGCAAACAAATCAGAAGCTTAAAACAAAGTTAAAGAACAAAGCATAAAATATTAGAAATGATTCTACAGGATAAAACAGTTCAAATTTATTGACTTTCATTAATATTGAAGAAATCCTACTACTTTTGTCCCATGAGAATTGTTACACCTGTAAACACATTTTATCTATAAAATGTAACAACTATTATGGGACAGAGCTAGTAAAAAAGAAGTCACTGTTGGGTTTTTGAGAATAGTTAAAGGTATTGTTGACACCCTGATATATATTTAAGAGTAGTTTAAGGTGTTATTAATACCTTGATAGTTATCAGACAGTAAACATGTGACATTTTAATGTGTTTTCCAGGGTAGTTTAGGCGCTTACAGCCATATCATGTTGAAATACCAGCTCTTGTTCAATCATCAATTAAGCAACATTGTGTTTGGTCAGTATAAATCATGCTGTAAGCTTGGATGTGCAAGTGGTATAATGGATAATGGCTTGGAATTGAAAATCAGATAACCAAGTTTCAATTCCATTAGAGTTTATTATATTCACTTAGATGATATTTGCAATACTTTCAGAAAGGTATGAATCCAGTTCTTCTCCACATGACTATAGATTAATTAGCAAGCTTTTTATCAATAAATTATTATCTTTCCAAAATTCTTAGAATTTCAATATATTTTTTGGCTTTGAATAACCTACAAAAAGGTTGATAAATTATTAAAAATCAATTGATCTAGTTGTGACTCAGGTAGGTCTTAAACAGCAGTTAAGCATATTGTGACACTTTGATATATTTTCTTGAGTAGTTAAGGGTGCTGTTGTGACACTGGGATTGCCAGAGGCAGACCAAACTAAAAAGGGATGAGGAAAGGGTCTACTAACGGGATGATAATTGCTGAAATTGCATGAAGTTTGTTAGAAAAGTTGAAGAAAATTAAAAACTAAGTGTTGAAAAATCATCTTTTTAAATAATTCCAAAGAGTATTGAATTCAAAATTTAGTAGATGGAATTCAGTAAGATTGAGCAAAACCATTACTACCTGTCCTTCCTACTTCCTGCCAATAAGGAAACCATTAAGCCTATCTTCAAGATATCAAATAGAAGAAAAAAAGACATGTTGTTGATAAAGAAAACCTGAAGTAACATTTATGATTCCTCTGGATAAAGAATCATGAAGAACACCTTTTCAAATCAGCTACCCCAAAAAGAAGTACCCTACCTCCATATGGAGATAGAAACCAGTCTGATGAATTCGTGTCTCATAATCTTGCTGACATTTATCCAGAGAGAAATTTTTTATCCAAACATTAGTTCAGATTCCTTTGGATGCAAGTGATAAGGAAAATTTAATTACTATTTTGAAGTGACCATGGACAAAAAGACTGTTCTGTTGATAATAAAAATATACAGACAGAAAAAAGAAACTTTTGTTTTTAAGGAGAGTAAAAATAATATTCTTTCCCACCCATAGTAACTCTTGAGTGGTCGAGAAACAATCAGCATGTGACAAGCTGCTAAAGAAAGATTAATTACTGAAAATCCCTTTGTTTTCACCTGCACATTTCAAAAGTTTGGATTTGTCACAGGAAGCAGGCTGAGGTTAGCTGCCGAGAAAGTGAAGGAAGGGAACAGAATTTAGTGATTAGCATCGCTCATATGGAGTGGTAGTATGATATATGAAGAGAGTCTCAGTAAAAGGGGCAGCTTGCATCCTCTGACCCCACTCAAAAACAGGCTGGAAAACCATAAATTTGAAAAACCATTTGGGTAAAAATATTTTGAGAATAGGGAATTTTAGGATGCTAAAGGTAGGAAACACCGAAACCCTGGTCAACCCCACCCCTGCTGGATGCAGGAGATTTTGGACAGAATTTCGGAGAAGATAGAGAGCGGTGGCAAGAAACACAAAGTGTTTCCACACTATTGACTGGAATCCACATTGTTTGCTGAGATCTCCTGATCAAGACCTTGTACTGAACCTGAGACCAGAACTTCAATTTCTAAGCTATTGCTAACACAAGCTTCAGACTCTGAAAAGAATCCGACAATCATTTGATTTTAAGTGGGAAGTGTTAAAATTGCTGTATACAACAAATCACATATAAACCAAATTGTTTTTAACCTGAGTTAATTCTTTATTACAAGGGATTCTTTTTTATTGTGTAACTTCCAGCTGTCAGACCAGTCTTCACTTTAAATTTGCTTCATCAGTGATCTTCTCATTCTCTGAGATTAAAAATACAATGTGAGAGAGATGTAACAGGCAAACACCAACTAAATTGAGTGGAACTGTGACACCAACATGATACCAGCTGCAAAACAAGTGATGAGTCACCTAGATGGTAACCATGGTGATCACAAGGAACTGGAAGACTAATGCTGGTCACAGGGCTACATTATTGGTTACCATCATCTAGGACTTACTTAGGGGTTTATATTGTGATGTACTAGTTGAAAACAGTTGAGTGTGTCGTGATACCCTGATGGGTTTCAGTCAGTAGATATTATAGGTTTACAAAATTTAAATATGAAAATAAAAATCAAAACATGACATATATAATTATAAAAAAATACGTTCTGCTGAATAGTTGAGTAAACTAAGTAGTTGTGGTGCAATGGATATCGGCTTGGATTGACAAGTTGAGTTCAAATTCCAGTTGAATTCCTTGCATTCACTTACGTACAAATACCCTTGGGAAAGGTATTAATCCGTCTCTTCGTTCCAGTTATGGGTTAAATAATAGGACAGATTGGGTTCTATAGCCTTGGCTGGCAACCAGTCTATCGCAGAAAGCAATGGCAATCTACTGTGGGATGATCTTCTGCCCAGTCAGTCATGTCTCTTCTGTGACATGATTACCCAAAGCGTGTATCACGTATGGCACTTAACTGACTGAAGTACTAAGGCTATCCTTTCAGCATGTGCATAAATGTGCTATTGTACTGCCATTTTGGGAATGAGATCTCAACTATGCAGTAGTTTCCAATGGGACCTCTCATTATGAAGTGCACAGTTATAGCTGTGCTTTCTGGTAATTAATCCAGAAATTTTTATTTTTAAATATCCCACTTGTATTCACACCGTTTAAGAAGATTTAAGGCAGAGGAAGGGGACAAAGTAATAGAAAATATTATTTTCTTCTTTTTCATGACTTTGCCTCCTTCTCTCCAAGTGATCGAGATAACAGATTTTCATGAAATTCTAATTCTTGCTAGAATCCTTGCTCAGTACATGTGGTAATGGTGTTGATGCTAATATTACTGGTGGTGGTAACCTTAGTAATGGTGCAGTTTGTGAAAATTTTAATAGAGAAGGTAGTATTAGTAATGGTGGTGTTTGTGGTAGCATCAATCTTGGGAATGGTTGGTTGTTAAAAGTAATATTGACGGGATTAGTCAAGAATGGTGATTGTATTCACATTAGATATAATGGTGGTATTAAAAGTAGTGGCGGTATTAATCCAAGGAATGGTATAACAGTATTGGCATTAGTGATGGTGTTGTTGGTGGTAGTGGTATTAAAAGTAGTAGTATTAGTGCAGTTGGTGTTAAAAGTAATGGTGGTGGTATTAGAACTAGTACTAATGGTGGCAATATTGTTTAAAGTAGTGATAGTGTAGTGTTATTGGCAAATGACTAACGCAATAGTAAATTGAAAAAAGGTTGACTCTGTATTGGATCATGCAACCTATTCTATTGCAGACATGTAATGCTGAAAGGCATGAAATTGCTTCTGTCATTGTGAAATTCAAAGACATTAAACACCAAATGAGGAAATCTTTCCTTAAAACCTGAGGGTGAAGTAACAAAATTTATTAGTGAAAATAAACTGAAGCCAATAAACAGGAATCACTATTTCCCAACCTTAAGATAATTCTTAGTTCAAGATATTAAGTGAACAAGAATAATATGAAGACTATTTTTATTAATTTGTTCTTATAGTCAATCTGTTTAAAGTTATTTGAACTTGAATATGCAGACTAGTGGTTAAATAAGTTAATTTGGATGGCCAAAGTATGAAGTTTAAAATATTCATCTTATTAAAATAAAACTCTCCCAACTTTAAAGATTTTGCACATGTCCTTATATAACGATTATATTTCTTAATATTAAAAAAGATGAAAAATATCGGCAGTGTTTATGAATAATATTACATAAATGTGTAATGAGTGAAATAATAGTAAGATTAGTAGTAGTAATAATACATAAGTAATACCAGTAGTAATATTACATAATAATCGTAATGTCAGTAGTAATAGTATTTAATCATGAATAGTAATGTTGTTATATACAATATGTTCGATAGGATGAGAGCAAATACTAAAAATTATTCTTCGGGAACAACATCTTATATTGGAATATACAAAACAAAATTACGTGAATAATGTCAACATAGATATCACTATATATTTGTATATAAGTCAGCTCTACTTGTAAATTTACCCTTGTTTTTTTTACCAAGAATTCTTAAATATGAGTGTTGAGGTTGGTACAAAATTTCAATGGATATTCATCAACGAATCAAGCAAACAATGTAATATTTGATGCCTGGAAGAACATATTTTAAAATCTTTCCCTGTTCAATAACCTGAGTGTTTTTGAGCCAGAAGCACTGAGTGCTAGAGGCTGACTGTTCACCATTTTGTATTATGGCCTTTTACACTGAAATATGAGACATTTCAGTAAAAATATTCCACATTTTATGTATATATTCAAGGCAAGAAAGAATATGCATAAAAGGCAATATTTACATATGTTGATTTCTACATTGTCTGTATTTATGCATGCTCATGTATATTGAGTACTCTTCCATCATAAATACAGCAAACTATATATATATATATATATATAATCCTATAGGTTAAGGAACACATAGGAAATGTTTATCAATTTAACATGTTTTGGTTTTATTTAAGCTTCGTAAGAAATTAAATATGGAGGAGAAAATAAAACTGATATATTTTATTTGTATGTTGTTTTTCATTGGTTAAGTAGACCTTATGTGTATTTAACTTGTCAGGTAGCATTCTTGTGTATAATTCTTGTGTATTCATGTATCATAATTCTAGTTGGTCTATGCAAGATTTGGTTGATAATGTGTATGCATGCATTTAATGGACATTTTTATTTTTGTCTATAAGTGTCTGTATGTTGATTGGGGAGGTTTTGTGTAGGAGTGAAAGAATTTATGTTACATCCGTTGTGGTTGTAGGTAAACAGATCTCAGATTCTTTAAGTATGGATTTTATAAAAGTTCTTGAAATAAGTAAAAATAATAAAAGTGAAATGTTCAGTTTATAAACATTTTCTATTTGTTCTTTATTCTGTTTTTTATAATATATATATATATATATATATATATATATACTATGTTTGTATGCGCATAAAACTTGTTACAATGCACAGATATTATATTGTTCTGAGAGTTAAATGCCATGTAGGAACAGTTTGATCTAAACAATAAAAATCACCGATGCTATACTGATCCTTTGTAGGATGTACAGATACAACACTGATTATAGGTAGAGAGGACAGATACTATACTGCTCTTATGCAGTGTGCACAGATAATCTTACTCAATAATCACGTTATTTTTAAGAATTTTTTTGCTTAAAAATTTGGTTTAAAAACAGGACTTAAATAAAGTAATTTGAAATAATGTATGATTAAAATATTTGTAATATCTGATTTTATGATAGAATGAATGTAATAATATTGATTACTACCTGATAACACAAATAATAATACTTTTAGTAGCAGTATTAAGCATTATAATGTTCATTGTCATGTAACAGAATTGACAGTCACATTCTGATAATAGTGAAAATTAGTTTTATGATGTGAGATAATGTTAGTGACATTTTACAACTAATAAAAGTTAGTAATAAAAAGAAAGTAAAAAAGCAGGTAACCAAAAGGTTTGTGCACTTTTCAATGTTTTCTTTTTCAGTTAAAAACAAAACTTAAACATTCACAAGCATTTTCAGTAGCATTAAATCTATACTGATCATTCACTATCAGATAACCTCCAGATAGGATACAGATAACAGTAAACCTACAATAGTAATGAGTGACATCTATATAGCATCACAAAAGTTGGTTGCTATCTTGTTTACTATAGAAGTTTAAAGTTGGGTTAAAAGCAGCAGAAACAGACCATAAAATATTAGCACCATTTAATAAAGCTGATGTTAAGTGTCAGGGTTATACAGTTGGAGCATAAAACCTTCAACTCCTGACTCTTCTTTATGTAATTAAGTGATTATAGGCTATATATCACACAAAGCCGATACATATTTCCCTAATTTGAGTAGGTCTATATCATTATAACTGATTTATATCAAAGAATAAAGATAATGTGGCTTTTATATCACACCTATTCATTCTTTAATATTTTCTAACAGAATTAGAAACAAAATCTTTGAAAGAATATAGAAGAAATAAAAATAAGCGCTATAATGTAAAACTTTTTACATGTATATATTTTTGCAAATAAGAAATAAGTACAGAACAAAAATAAAACTACTTTATAACAGAAGTTGAAATATAATCTTTTACAGGATGTAAAAGACATTCTGTAATGTATTTTTTTTTAAAATTCTGTAATGTAAGTTTTTTTTATTATATAGTTTGGCAAACACAACTACAAAAATATAAAATGACTAAAAAAAAGTTGAGATGAATTTCTTTTTTAAGGATAAAGTAAATATACAGTAGAAGAAAACAAAAATTTTATCATGTAAGATTTTTTACATATTTAGCTTTGTCAGTCAGTTAAGTGCCATACGTGATACATGCTTGGGTGATCATGTCTCAAAAGAGACATGACTGACTGGGCAAATGATTGTCCTGCAGTAGGTTGCCATTGCTTTCTGCGGTAGACTGATTGTCAGGCAAAGCTATAGAACCCAATCTGTCCTGTTATTTAATCCATAACTGGAGGGAAGAGACAGATTAATACCTTTCCCAAGGGTATTTGCACGTAAATGAATGCAAGGAATTTAACTGGAATTTGAACTCGGCTACTCTGATTTCTCGTTCCGAGCTGATATCCACTGCACCACAACGCACATCCGGAGATGTGTGTTGTGGTGCAGTGGATAGCTTTTAGCTTTGTACATAAATAAAAAATACTCTAAACTAGGGCCATATAAAGTGAAAATTCAACTGGAGTCTGCATAGTTTTTCTGACTCTAGTGACCCCTTAATTGCTTCCAACTTTGATTCCACAGCCATATTAACTGTTTCAGGAGACTAACAGTTGGAAATTAGTCATTTAGAGATGTACCTTGTAAATGATAGGCATCCTCAATAATTACCAGTGAACTAATGACTTTTATTGAATTTACTCTTCTACTTCAAATGTGTTGATAATTGCAGTAATTAATTTAGACAGCAGATTTACACTTTTTGCTATCATATTGTATTTCCTAAAGCTTTTAGTGAAAATATCACTCTTCAATCTGACCAATTTTCTTCATACTCATAATGTTAATATGCAATGTTATAGAAATCTCTGACAAATTTCTCCAAGTTTTGTTTGCTTCGAGGTTTAACGACCTACCAATCCTTATGGTATCATTTAAGGTCATAACCTTACCCAAAAAATCATTGGTTATTTTTATTTTTACATTTTTCTTTTTTGAGTATCAAGATTCATTGGGATTTATTTTTAAGAGCAGGGTCCCCAAGTCCTACCCTTGTTATTTAACCCATAACTGGAGGGAAGGGACAGATTAATACCTTTCCCAAGGGTACCAGTGCTTAAGTGAATGCAGGGTATTCAACTGGAATTTGGACTCGGCTCACAGATTTCTCTTTCCGAGCCGATATCCACTGCACAACAACGCACATCCGTCACTATACGCTTACAGCACCTGGTATTCCCAAGCGGTCAACCATCTAAGTACTGACCAGGCTCAACGTTGCTTAACTTCGGTGATCGAGCAAGAACTGGTGTATTCAACATGATAGGCCATAAGCCCTTCTCCAAGTCAACCATTGCTTTCACCATTGTCGTCTCTGAATTACTGATTCATGAGAGTAAACAATTCCAAAGTAAAGAAATTTCTTGTTAGTTATTTTGTCAGACATTTGAGGATAATAATTGCTTTCCTCACCAATTATAAATTTATTTGAATCACTATCCAATTCACTTCAAGAGTAAGAAGACTCTAAGATCTTTCAGTTAAATGTCTTGTCAGATGTTCCAGGAGAATCCTTGCTTTCATAGTCTTCATCAACATAGATAAAGTGTATTGAAATACAATTTGAATCATTGCACGAAGAAAAAGATTCCAGTCAAGAGAACTTCTTGTTAGATATTCTGGGACAGTCATTGCATTCACTACCTTTATCATTTGTGAATTGTTTGTTTTGTTTTATGGCTTATCAACACCTCATGGGTCATTTAAAGCTGAAACTTTTTTATATTTTATAAACATTTTTTTTTTCTCAATCCAATGGAATCAACTTATTTTTTATGCAATCTTATGGTTTTAGCTTTTTTCTTTTTTACCATTACATAGTATCAACTATGGTTGATTTAGACATTAGATTTTTTTTAATGTTTTTGGTATAAATTCACTCTTTTGAGAAATGATATATCGTCCATCCTTGCTCTTTCTTAATATTGTTTATATTGAAGTATGTTTTCCTAGATGGAGAAAGATCTGTACACTCAGTCAAAACATGCCTTATAGAATATACAGGTGGGCATATTAGTTGTTCTTCCCCTTTCACTATGTACAGGTGTATAATTCTTATATGGACACTGTGTCAGTGGGCCAATATTTCCTCTTTTTTTTATTTTCTCTATCCTGACTTCCATTCTCCAAGTATTTGCTTGATTTGCAGCAATACATTTGGTGAACTGTTACACCAAAGTTGTTCTCATTTTTAATTAATAAACCTGCTTATTTAGCTCTTCAGGTCTGTGTAAGGAATCTTAAAGTTCAAGTCAATTTCTATATTTTCAACATGTTTAACAGCTGCATCAGCTTTGTCATTTCCAGTTATTCTAATGTGACTTGGGCTCCAACACATCACATCTACTGACACAGATATTAAATGGAGTTTATCCAGTAACTTGACTATTAATGGGTTGTCAAGTTTTTAATTTTAAAACTGATAGTGAATCAGAAAAGATTATATTATTTTCATTTTTATTTGTTGAAATAATGCTGAACACTAGATCTATGACACAGGTATTGCAGGTAGAGGTTTTGTCTGGGAGACATTTACTGCTTATTTTCTTCTGGGATATTGCTGCACATCCTGTTATATTTCCATATTTAGACCCATTGGTAAAGATGGGTGCATGTCTGGAATAGTTTCTTTAATTTTATTGAAGTCTTCCTGAAAGTTAAGAGGTTGGATATTTGCTTTTTTTAAAAAAATTGCCTAAGTTGAATATTATTTTTGGAAATTGTATGATTCAAGGAGCAATGATATGCATGATATTATCATGAATTATTGCCAGTTGTATTTTTGATTCCTCAATAAGAGATTCCCTTTGAAATCTGTACTTGGGTATCAACCTATAGGGTCAATAGAAACAAACAAGAAATGAAGAAATCTGTGCCAACACTAAGTTCAATCACAAATCTGTCATGAACAGTTCAGCAAGCAACTTAGTAATATAAACAAGGTCATAAATCCAATCTTCCACTCACAACAAAAGCGTTTTTTTATTACCAAGTTCCGAAATCATAATCTCCCTTGGTAAACCAGAAGCAACAACCTTTATTCACCGAGTAATTTTTCTAATTGGCTATGCCAGACAGGGTGGAAAGAATCATTAGCTTAGCTCATAGCAGCTCTTTTTGTGCCAAAAAATTTTTTATTTTTCTTTGCCACATTTTCCGTTGTAGAGTCATATACACTGTCACTTGATTTGATGAGATAATTTGCTGTTTTCTTTGCTATGAAGCCCAAATGTTTTTATAGATTTTTCTTTTTGCTGATAGAGGTTTTTCTATTATAGAAAGAATGTAGATTTGTAAGATGACACTACCATAATCTAGTTTTGATCAATTTAGTCTGGTAAAGTGTTTGTCAAGTTTTTTGGTTTGCTCCCTATTCAGTGTGAGCCACCATATGAAGGAGCTGTATGGCTTTGCTACATTTCTTTTTTAGATATTTCTGATGGGAGATAAAAATAAGCTTTTATCAAATATTATTACCAAGAACTTATGCTAATCTACAATTGGTATTTCAGTCTCTTTTAGTCTTAGAGTTGGATCATTGTATAATTTTCTCTTCTGACAAGTGCATACATTTAATTTTTATTTTAGAAAACCTGAAACTATTTTGGGTTTCCCATTAATTAACTTCATTAAGGCACTGCTGTAATTTTTTTTTTCTATGGTGTGCATTTATTTGGATTTTTAAAAAGTGAAAAAGTCCTCTACATACAAAAGTTTTTCTTCTCTGGAGGTTAAATTTTTTTACTATGTTATATATTTTGATACTGAACAGTGTCACTGATAAAATACTGCCTTGGGGTGCTTCTTGGTTATTTTAAGTCAGAGAGAGTTGATCACACCCAGACTTTGAATTTTTTGTTAGTAAGAAAACTTTTTATGAATTTTGCTAGTTTGCCTTTCATACCAAGAGCATGCAGATGGCTCATGATACAATGTTTTTATGTAGTGTCATAAGCTTTCTCCAGGTGAAAAAAAAAGACTGCTGCAAAGTGTTCTTTTTGAACAAATGCATCTCTTATAGTTGATTTTAAGTAGTCCTGTGTGCATCTTTACTTTCTGAAACTATATTGTAGGTTGATAATTAGCTTATTTTTTTCCAAGTATCTGATCAATCTGACATTTATTACCTATTTCATGTTTTTTTTTACACATCTGGTCAGTGAAATAAGTGTAGTTTTTTTGTCTTTTCCAGGTTTTGGGACTGGTATTATAGTAGTTTGTTTCCAAATATCTGGGAAACTTCTGCTTATCCATATATTATTTTATATTTTTAGAAGTTCTTCTGGTAATTGTCTTAGGAACTCATAGTGGATATCATCAGGTCCAAATGTTATGGCATCTTTTTATGGATGATTTCAATTCTGCTAAACTCAGTGGGTTGTTGTAATTTTCTGTGTTGTTAGATGTAAAATTATATTTTGTCTTTTGTTTTAGGACTAGGAATTTTTGTTTACCATTTTTACTTGAAGCATTTTTTAAAATAGTTTCAGCTAATGTGGTTCTATGGAAGGATGCTGCGGATATCGTGGACTGAGCATGCAAGCAACAATGAGGTGTTGGAAAGAATAGCAACAAAAAGGAAATTAATACTGAGCATCAGGAAGAAACAACTGAAGTTCCTGGGACACGCAATGAGGAAGGAGAGCCTGGAGAACCTGATACTGACTGGCCAGATAGAAGGAAAGAGAGACAGTGGAAGGCAGCGGATAACATACTTGCAGGGCCTGATCAGGTGGATGATAGAACGGGGGTTGCCAGGAGTAACAGGAGCAAACATACTAAGAGCCACAAGGGATAGGGAGATGTATCGCCTACGTCCTGAAGGGACAGGGCACTAGAAGAAGAAGAATGTACCTGTTACGTTCTTGATGTTGGTTATGATATTATTTTTGGAAAGATGCTTAATTGATCTCATTTAGTATTTCCCAGCTATTTTCTTCATCATTTCCCATAGTTATTTTGTTTTTGAGGAGGAGCTTAGCTTCTTGACATATTTTTGCCCATATTCTTTTTTGAGGTTCTTTCACTTCTCTATAATCCATTGATCGATACAACTTGTAATTGTGTAAATTTACTGTTGTAGGGTTTATGCTAAATTTTCAGAGATGCTTTTCATAATCTTATGGCTTGCAAACATTTACTATTGAACCAGGGCTTGTTTGTTTAATTTGGTGTTGAATTTTTGGGGAGACATTTCTTTGCTACAGTGATTAGTATCTCTGTAAGGTGATCTGCTGAATCTATAATGTTATTTTGTGTTAAATTTTTTTACAAAGTTCTCCAAATTTGTCCCAATTTGCTTCATTCATTTTCCAGCAGAGGTATATTTTTATGACTTGGTTTGATGTTTTTCAGGAGGATTGGGAAATGGTCACTTTCATAAGTGTTATCTTTTTATATCCCAAGGAAAGTCCAAATATACTGTTGGATCACATATAGTCAGATCGATGGCTGAATAGTTTCCCAAAAAAGGGCTTATATATATATATGTGTTCCTTTATTTAGTAGACATAATTAATTTTCATTTATAAGTTTCTCCGCACTTTTTCCCTTTAGGTCTGCATTATTATTTCCCTATGCCATGTTGTGGCTATTAAAGTCTCCTAATAAAATAAAAGGCTTCAGTACTTGGTTTATCAAAATTTGGAGCTCATCTTCATTTATGGGATCTTTTGGTGGAGTATATACCAAGCATAGGTTACTGGTTTTATGTAGGCTGACTCTAACAGTAACTGCCTGAAAGATTGTAGTTATACTAATTTGGCTCTTGGGCGGGGGATGCTGTTTCTAATATTAATTGAAGTTTCTCCACAGGCCTTTTTATATGGCTTCTTGTTTTAAAAAGGTTTTTTGAAGGCAAACAATATCTGGACATAAGTTTGTTAGCAACAATAAAAGTTCATTAAAATTTTATTTACTATGGTTGTGTGTGTGTGTGTGTGTGTTCTTTTACTGGAATTTGATGTCCTTTTATTGTGCATTAAGTAACCATATTTCCTTTACTTTTTGAGATTTTTTTGCTATGTTAAATTATGGCATCTTGTTTATGATGTGTTGAGGGTGCAGAATCCATTTTGATTTCCATTTGTTCAAAATTCTCAGACTTCTCCTTAGTCCTTGTTTGAATATTTTGGGTTGGTTTTTGTCTTTGAGATAGGTCTCTGCTTTTACTTACTGATTTGTTCAATTCTTTTCTTTTTCTTCAGTTATGGTTTAATTTGGTAGTGAGAGACAATTCTATTACTGTTGTGCCAGTTTTTAAAGCTTTAATGAGATTTGACCATTCATTTATTAATGATGTATTTCAGTTTTGCTTTTTGCCAGGTTATTTCCTAGATTTTCATTTATATTTGGTGTTTTGATGATTATTGCTTAATTTTGAATAGAGAAAAAGGTTTCTGTAAGTTTTCTTGCCACTGGGAAAGTAATGTTTTCAGTGATTTTCATTATTTTTTTTTCCCAGGTCTTGCATTCTTTAGCATCAGCTCTGTGATCTTCATTACATTACAGATGTTACATTTTTTGGTTCTATTTCCCCACATCTTACATGTTTGTTTTCTTGTAAAATACTCCTTTAAATGTCAAAAATATGACCATCTTCTCAGATTTAGAATATATTTATCTACTTGTCTATTAAATATCTGACTTTAAATTCAGATGGTGGTGTAAGAGTATTAAAATTTAATATATGTGATTGTATTTTTTATCTGATTTTGTTTTTTAATCATCCTTTTTTTGATGTCAATCAAATTTTATTTTTTAACTTATGATTTTTAAATTCTTTTATCATACAAAGCAACAGATTTCCATTACAGACTACATGTCTAGAGATGTTTCATGTGGGTAGGTTTTTACAAAAATGTTATGGAATTTTTTAAATCTTTAACAGTTTGCTCGCATGTTCTTTTTATTTGATATTTCTACCAGGATGGTTCCATTTTTTTTTTTTCTTAATTAGGATTAATCATTTTAATTATCTTAATTAGGATTAATCCTCCGAACCAGAAATAGTGATAATTTAGTTAGTGGAACCTCCTCTCTAGATTCTAGTACTATCAATTTAGGAAAGGATATCTCAACCGGCTCTTGATCAGAATCTGACTCCATGTGAAGTCTTTCTGTAGCCATATAATGAAATTATGTTTCATTGACTGTACTCTCCACTCCCCACAGAGCCCTCAAGTACCAAGGGGGTAGTTCATTCACCTTGGCAAATCGGGGATACACAGTCTGTATATTCACACTATGATGAGGCAATAATTGTTTAACCTCCTATATCTTAGTTCCCAAGTTAACTTCTTGTTCAAGCAAATTAAAAACAATCGTCTTCTCTTAGCATGATTGACCTGACAGCCATCACCTTCTGACTCAGCTTTTTCTAGAGTTTGTAAAAATCTGAATCAAAGCTTGGCATGACAAGTGGGTTGATCGAATCGGGCCTCTCTGACCATCCATCTAGCCCAGGTAAAGGCTAAGTTGATGTGTTGCGATTTAGGAGTTAAACCATCTCTCCTCCTGAAATCCTCAATCAGCAGGATCCCACCTCCAGGTATCACAGGTTACCACCCATGGCCAACAGGGAGCCTCATTGGAGGGGTTTCACCCCTCTGCAGAGGTGCATTAGTGTATTTTGAAACCTCAGCTGATAGGGTAACCATTTGTGAATTGGCTTGGAATATTAATATAGGGGTAGATAGGTTCACACTCCTCCCTGGCCTTTTGAACAGGAGTAGAAGTATATCCCTTCTTTCCTGTTTGGATTGGATTATTTGTTTCTTTAAAAGTTTTCTCATTCACTTTTACTCCCAGTACCCTTTGTGTTTTAGTGGCATTATTGTCTTGCTTGGTGTGAACTGATTAAAAATAAGAATATTATCCAATTCTCTACCAGACAATAAAAAAAAACCCTTGACATTGGAAAAATATCAAGAAATTCCTGACATAACCATTTTTTTTAAAAGTCAGAATTTCATTTATTCAGGATTATCTAAACCACATATACCAGAGGTAGACATAAATATTGCTACATTGTGAAAATGTTCCAAACTAGATTGTTACTGAAAGGAAGATTAAATTGTCTTCTCTTCAGTACATCTAAAGAGTTTTATGACCTTTTCAATGTATTATATAAACAAGGTATTTCATCATATATTACTCAAAATATTAAATCTGGAAGTTCTCAGTTGGAAATCACTCATTCTAAACTGCATTATGAGAATGACTCTTAGTATGGATGGCAGAACAGGGATCAAATGGAATAAAAAGGGGCCAAACCTTGCTTAGAGCTACAAAGGATAGAAAGTTATGAAGTCATAATCATCCATGTTCTGAAGGGACATGGTATATAAAAGGAGGAGGAGGAGTAGCAAATTATAGAAATCAGTTCCCTACAAACATGTGAAATAAAGAAGTTGGGAAAAGGACATTGGTTGATTTTGATTTTTGGTAAAACTGTAGGTTTTTTTTTAATGCCGAAATCTAAATATTTTTAACCATTATATGGCTTCAGCTAAATATATTTTGAATGCAATTGTATGCTTTCAACTAGAGATAAAATGTATTGTTGGTATTATTTTTTTATTTTTTATTTTTTTTATAAAAATGTAGTTTCAGTGTTTTTGTTTGGGGGTTCAATGTTTGCCAATAGCTAGGGCCTTAATGGGGTGAACCTGGGAACAACAGTAATTATGAGGCGATACTCCTCAAAACTCCCAATGTCTTAATGAGAGGCCTGGAGAAAAGAAGGTAAATGCAAAAACCTTTTTGGTTACCTAATATTACAGATTTAATTGTATTCATATTTGTCTTGATGCAGACTGTTAAATTCTTTATCTAAGATGACATCTTACGAGTAGCAGTTAAAAATGTTGTAATAAGCATTGTATGTGAAAAGACTTACCTTGTTCATCATGTTTCATTCCTAAGTTGTGGCCAATCATGTGTGCTAGGACAGATGCAGCTTGCTGCGGTTCAAATGGACTGGCACTCTGCAAATATCAAAAAAAAGTTAATGGAAATTTTTAAAACATGGAAAAGATAATAATATCTTGAATTTCTTTTAATAGATGAAACATTGTCCATCCTTTTTAATTTTTGACTACGACTATCATCTTTATTTTAATTATTCTCCATCACAATTTCTTCAACCATCATTTCAAGAGTAAACATCAAAAAACTAGTAATGATACCTTCAGTCTTTTAACTCGTTTTTTAATAACTCAATTTGAGATGTTAACATCTTTTGCTGATTTTTACTTGTAAATTCTCTTTAAATTCTACTTTTGACTCTGGAGTACCTTTGCCTGATTTTACACTTAGAATTGGATTTCTATTGAGTGATATGCATATAACTTCATTCATGATTTCTGCTATCATTCCTAAACTGAACCCACACAAAGTATATGGACTTGATGGTATAGTCCTCAATAGTTCTTAAGAAATGTGCTTCTGAACTGGCTCCTGTTCTCTCCAAACTCTACAATAAATGCCTTGCTGCTTCTTACTTTCCTACTTGCTGGAAATCCTTTTCTGTAGTTCCAGTCTTTATCACCACAGTTTGGACCTAACTCTGTTGGGCATTGGCAGTGCTTCTGGAAGAGAAAGTACCCGATGCCAGTTTTGCTGTAGTCAGTCGAGAGGCATTTCACCCTGTTCATCTTGAATGTTTTCACCCACTCCTTGATCTTCTGAGTGATGTTTCTCTTTGATTCTTCAAAAAGACTGTCCAAAGTCGCATCCCAATAGAACTTGCAATCCTTCATATGTAATAATTCCCAAAAGGGGACCATAACTTCAGCTGTGTACAATCTGGTTGACCAGGACCTGACACCAGTGATGTTCATGGGAGTTAAGAAGTTAAAAATAGCTTCAGTCATTCTTTTAGTTAGATTTATATCATCAGTCATAGTTAAGAAGTTAGCAAATTCAACCTTATCTCCTGCAAACTGAAAAATATGGTGGTTGAATCCCTGTCACAGTAGGTGATGTAGTCCAGCATGTGCCAGAAAGCAGATTCTATCATTTCATTCCAGAGAAGGTTATCGTTGATGCAGCAAGTCTTTCAGAGTGTATCCACCATAACGTCATTGAATCAGTTGGTGTATCCATCTCCAAATGTGTGAAAGCCTTGGGGTGGTCTCAGGTGCTAGTAACAATCCCATTTCATTATGAATGTGGTTGCATCTCATGCCATTGGGGAGAGCAGTAAACTATGGTATACATTCCATGCATCTAGAGCTGTCTTTTTGGTTTGGATGGGTACAACAGATACTTGGTTAAATGGGAACAGTGTGTGATGGGTCTCTGTCATTGCAGCATTCAGTTTTGTAAATCTACTGTTCTCCTGAGTGACCCATCCTTCTTTGGTGTGACTACTATCCTTGAATACCAAGCTGTAAGTCTACTTGCCATTACTGATTCAATGACGCCCAACATGACATCCAAGTCAAGGTCCTTTTTCACCCTCTTCTTTCAATGATAAGGGACAGAAATGTGTGTACACAGAAAATGGTCTTGCCTTAGGGGTAAACATTATGTCCCATGGCCTCCCTGTCATCACTTGTAATAGTGTATGGGGACAGGTATTAAATGTGCTGGACAAAGTGTTCCTGTAACCATTGTTCCAAATGGCCCTTATTGCTTTCAGTAGGTGGGAATGGGATCCTGGCTGGTTTATGTGGGACTGTCATTCTTTGTGGGCACCCACATGATGCTTTCCCACTATCTGCAATCAACATATTAGCTTTTAATATCTGACTCAGAAAACTATGGGGGATTAGTTCTAAGTCTTTTAGTGCTGCCTTAGATAAGTAGAATCCTGATGTAGTCTCCGATATATAAATGACTATCCTGATCTCTTTAAGACTGACCCTGATACACATAAAGACTATGCTTTCAATATGTAGCTGGTCCTCTGTGATCCCCTGTATCTGGTTGGTATCAGTATGGTGTTTGTATACCCTAATACTTCCAGTATTTTTGCACGACTTGAACATGTTTGAGCAAAAGTGTCTGCAATGACATAGATATAGTGTGTCCAGCAGTAAGTCTTATTATCCAGGGTTTGCCCAAATTTGCATGAGGTTCTGGTATCAAAGAAACCTCAACTTTCAGAGATGATGGTGGTGCTTCAGGAGGACTTCTTTGAAATCCACCCTTACTCCATGTGAGGTGTGATATCACTGGTAATACTCGTCTCCATTCATGGGACACTTTGCTTTCTTTCCTCCCATGGCTGAATACCTTCAACTGGTGCCTTGTTGAACTACTTACCAATACCATAGTGGGCGCCATTTTTTATTTTCGATACACCTTTTCTAAGTGTCCAGCCACTCAACATTTACAGCATCGAAGCAATTCTTTTGTCATTTAAGTCTGTTGGGGTGTGACATCTTCCTGCATCTATCACATAGACTGTTTTGTGGAACTCTGGGTGTATCTGAACCCTGAGGTTGCTTCCTCTCAGATCTCAATGAGCCAAATGTCGAATGTAGACTTGGGCTGCTTTATAAGCAAGGCGTTGATGTATCGGTAGTTTCTAGACTAGCCAACCTGTGGAACTTTTGTTCTACTGTTGTAAGAGTATTAGTCTCAGCTAATATCTTACTCTGGTATTCCTTGTTCAAGTCCAGTGATGAGCTGGCCAGTTAACAAGTCTTCAGAATAGTTCACAAAATTTTAGCAACTTATGTTCGGGCATTGGACAGTAAATTCACAACCTCACCTGGGACCGTAGCCTTGCCAAATAATGCGTAAGATTCTCCTCTTCGTTCTACCTAATGTTGTGAAATTTATTCCTGTGTACTTTATGTAGGCCTTTCGCAGCAGTGAGCTGTGTATGCCATAGTTGTTCTTCCATAACTGTGTTAAGAGCTTCAGACCCTACTAGGTTGAATAATCTGTTAACTTTCGTAGAACAAGCCATCCTCAACTCATTACGAATTTCAGCCAGGTCTGTTAAGCCACACATTTGCTTATATTGATTCCAAGAGTCGATGAACAGTGCCCAGTCTCTGTCCATGTAACCATGTTTGATAACAGGTCTATCCAGTTTCTTGGTGTGAGACCAGTTCAGCACACTTCCTCTGCAAGCACGAAGTTTGCTGTTTTCTCTCTATAGTTTTACCAACTGTTGAACCAGTTGTAAATACTGTTCACTACTGCTTTGTTCCAAAGCCATTTCTATTAAACTTCAATTCAATAGTATGTTGTAACATTCAAAATTCTAATAGGTATATCCTGTTTGCAGTGCCATGTAGAGTGAACTTGAATCAAAGTCCAAATATGCCTGTGCAAGGCTGATGTAATGCTTATATAGCACCCGGTGAAAATTGATGTTCCTTCCTCTCTAGACATGAGTGCTGAAAAACATGACTGATATTAAAAGAGCACATATTTTCAGGGCAAATTTGCAGAATGTTTTCAATCTGTACAGAAAACTGTATGATAGAAAAATGTTTGTAGGCTGTGACACATGGTTGATTTAATGTGGGGGTAATAACAAATATCTATGTGGGCAAGAACAAAAATTGCCCAAATCTGACAGTCAGTCTCCTGCAGATATCAGAATCCTCTGATTCTCTCCCTTTTGTGTAATGGGGAAGGTGCTGTGGCAAGATTGAAATCTTCAGGACTAGGTTCATCTTATTATGTATCCTGCCCAATGATAAGGATATGATTGAGAAAAGAAACAGATACATTAATTGCAGTCTAAAGGCTGAGGTCCATGACCATCTGATATTTTTTGGTGCAAATGCCTTGTCCTGATTCAGATAAATGTCTTGAAACTGGGGAAGTTTGACTGGGTGTAATGGTTAGCAAGCTTGTCTCTCTAGAATCATTACAATTGAGTAGTGAGTTCAATCCTCACTGGGTGCTCAATACTTCTGGTCTTGTGCCACATCTAAGCTGCACTTAGGAAAGCATCATAAGTCTTGAAAATGCTTGTCTTGGAATTTATATTTTACTCTTAGGTGTGTTATTACACACCTAAGAGTAAAATTATGTGAGGACATTTTTTTGTTTGAGGAAATTTTCCAATTGCTCCTGCCCCAAGCTTATTAAAACCTCCTATTTATTAATTTAGAACTTTTATCCAGAGTTCAAACAGGAAACAATAATCATTATAATTAGTTTAAGTATCTATTTACATGATTTGACTCATTTTGAAAGATTTTATTTGATTGAATTGTTTAAAAAATGTTCCAGTGTTTTTTTTTATTCTTCCCAGAATAACCGCATTCCATTCTTTAATCATTTGTTTTTCTTCAAAACATATTGATGAAAAAGAAAGCAAATATGATGACAAGGACATTCCAAATGTTTTTGACTGATATACTGAAAATGTCAT
Organism: Ascarosepion bandense; assembly: GCA_037127315.1. NCBI lineage: Eukaryota > Metazoa > Mollusca > Cephalopoda > Sepiida > Sepiidae > Ascarosepion > Ascarosepion bandense. Next base: position 9,753 of record JBBBDQ010028395.1, on the reverse strand, counting down.
GAATTGAGTGAGTAAACATCAAGGAAGTCTTAAAAAACATGGCAACAGAAAACACTTCTACTCAGAATAAGGAAAAACAACTGGAATTCTTTGGACATAATAAGGAACGAGAGATTGGAAAGCTTAAACCTCACAGGGTGTATTGAGGGCAAGGGAGTTAAGGGAAGGCAGTGAGCCACTTACCTGATGAGCTTGTGTGAATGGATGATGACACATGGAAGGGTGGTACTTTAGAGAAGGTAGAAAAACTGCTAAGAGCCACAAAGGATAGGAAGATGTGAAAAGATATTATCACTTATATCATGAAGGGACATGGTGCATATAAATTTGAATCAGTTGTATAAATGAGCTGTTTTTTTTTAGGTTTTGCAGTGACCTCATCCCTAGGATTTCTTGCATTTTTTGATAAGATGATCCACAAATGTACTTTCGATTTTTATGAGTTATTCAAGTTAATATTTATGTGGACTTTTTTGCATACTAAATAATTTGTATCAGAACTTCTACATGTGTTACTATCTCATCAGAAAGTGTAAGAATTTCTGGGGATGAAGTTGAGTCTTAGAATAGTGCTTCTGAATAATCTAAAATTCTTGACTAAAATTTTAAATTTTTCACATATTAAATAAGACTCTTCCCTTGTATTAGACACGTAAGAGTACACGTATAGATGAATTGAGGAGAAACAAATCGATAAAAACAATTCTTAGTTGTTACTTACTTGTGATATACCAATGGAACGGTCAGTGCAAAGAGAGTCAGGAATGGCCATTCCAACCACATTGTTTTCCATAATTTTGCTCCTATGCAAAGAAATAAGAAACAAAAGGCTGAATGAATAACTGAATTGGAATGAGAACATATTTCAAAATGATTTTCAATACAACTTGAAGGAGGCTATAGAATGCATTAGCTGAATTATGGTAAAAACAAATGCTACACAAAAATGAGATCATTAATCAAAAACATACGTTTACTTCTTAATTGACTAGACATGAAGCAAGAGCATGAGTGAAACAATGTTCAAGAAATAAATTACTGAGAAGTATTGCAAAGTTTCTGACTCTTGAAAAAAAAAATCAAAATTCAATATGAATAACAGACAAGAAATTGAGAAAGGCAGTTTTGTGTAACAGTTACTGGTACAAAATTTAAAAGAGAACATATCTATACATAGTAATTTGGGTTTTACAAGGAATATCCTGATACCTGGTTTTGCACATGAGCTTTTGGAGAAATGAAAACCATTCAATTACAATAAAATAGATTAGAATCTGAAATTATCTGGATTTGAACTTGTGAATTAACAGGGTTTTAACTAGTAGAATCAAGTGATATAATGAGCATACATACTCACCACTGAAAAAATGACAATTGAGATAAACCAACCAACTCAAAATTAAGATCAAAATCTAAGATGTATATTTGTTGTTTTTTTAATCCCATTCATATTAAAGCCCTTCCCTATTTGTATGCATATATGCTAATCAACTTGTAACCTGACACTTGAAAGGAACATGTTCCTTATATATATATATATATACACACACACACAGAGAGCAGTCTGAGATAGGAGATATAAGAGATGAAAAATTGCAAAAGCAGTTGTCTTCACTACTCATGCTATACCCTTTACAAGATACTGCCTAAATAATTTTATCAACTGAAGAGATTTTTCTAACGTAAGAGCTTTCATTTACAGATCAATGAATCAAAGATTTTGAGACCAGTTTTTGGCCATTAACTGTTTGCAGACCTGAGACAAAATTTCCCAGTTTTAATTGTCATTTTGAGTGTCAATTAATGACATGTAAATAAAACTGGCTATAATTAGTTAAATCATAGTACCAAGAAACTGGAAAGGTTTAATATGATAACTGTAACCCTTGATGTATAAAGTTATATGTCACTGTTTCTACAAGCAAAAGTGAAAATAGCTTTGTTTTACTTTCTTGTAATTCACCCACTTCACTCCTGAGCTTCAACCAGTTTTAGCCAAGACTTTCTCAGATTAAAAGGTTAAACACAAATGAGAAAGATCAACTGGTGAAGTGAGACACTTTGAAACTAAGGGTTCTTAAGTGAAAAAAAAAAAAAAAAAAAAAAGTAAAAGTGTATCCAAACAATCATATGAAACCAGCTGCTCACTTTTTATAAAAAAAACAAAAACAAAAAAACTGGCAGTAAATGATTTCCAAATCACACATGAACAATTGTATTCAAAAGGAAGATTCTTCATGACTGGTAAACTTTGAGAACAAAGACAAGGAAAAAAAGGTGTTATTTAATTCTGTGGACATATTTAAAAACTTTGTTAGCCTAATTAGTTAATTTCACACTTGGATGTTTCTTCTGAAATGATTGGCATTTTTTGACCTTGTTTGTTTTTCTAGTCTGGAAAGTGAGAATAATTCTTTTGTAATTACAGAACAAAGAATTTGGTCATTCACTCTCATCATCATATTAAGAGAAACAAGCAAATTCTGAAACCAATTTTATCTAATTTGTGTTTTTATTCCATCTTAGGCTTGTGACACTTATTATAAGACATTCATTTGATAATGTTGAAATGAAGACATTATTTTCTTGGAAATTCAAACCTTCACAAAATAAATGAAACTGAACATAAAACAGTAATTATTCTTATCTACAAAGAGATCTCTTCATATGATTTACTTCTCTTTCCACTCTCTCATATATATATATATATGCATGCACACATGTATGCATATATGAGATAGACGTATGTATATATTACACACTCCAACCTCTCTCTCACAGACAGATGTAACAAGTCTATCACTGCTCTATTTTTATTAACATGGAAAGTGTTCAGATGAACTGCATCACCTGGTTCCACCTTCATGGCTAGGATCCACCATGCTAATTATGTAGTAGCAAAGCACCAATACTCCATGTGTATTCCATTGTCAAGAAGTTCTACTCAAAAACTTTTTGGCAAATCACGACCTTATGAAACAAACTCCCATGAAAATGTTTCCTTGATCATTATTAGAGTCAACTGTTATTTTCCCCTCCAATCCAGATAAACTATCTTTTAAAATGGCTCCTGGGCCTTGTGTAATATAACAATCTGGCCCCACCCGAGGAAGTGATGCAAGCGATGGTGTTTTCCATCCGTGAAGGGGGCGGCGAAGCGACAAGACAGGTGTTTGTGAAATACATCCTGTCAAGGCCGGAGCGGATGTCATTTTGACCTTATTTCCGACAGCGGCGGAAATGGCTACAGAGGCAAACAGATCAGGTGCCTCTTAGAATTACGTGGGCGAGGCAAAAACCGGAAGGAAAGTCCCGGTTCTAGAGGACTATATAAAGACCTCGACACACGGATTCGCCAGTAGCGGAGAACGGCCGGTGGAAGCAGAGAGAGACAACACAGGCAGACTACACTCCCGTCAGCCATTCTATATGCGCCCTCACCCTCCCGTTCTCCATTCCACACAGTTCGTCGTCATTAATAAAAATATAACCTTATATTTTTATATATGCGTGTTTGTTGTTTTGTCGTCATACGGCGATATATAACACTTGTACAGGGTGATCTATACTTAAAAAAAAAAATATATATATATATATAAATGATGTATGTATACAGGATGAGATTGCTAAATTGTAGTCTAAATTATGGAAAAGTTAAAATAACTAGTTTTAACAGATAAATTTACCAAAATTATATAAAAATACCTTGAAATACTAAAGAGTAAATAAAGTTACCGTTGGCTTCAACTATGGCCTCCAGATGACTTCAGAATTTTCTAAATCTTTTCGGAATGGTCTCTTTGTTTAAGTTGTTGAATGCCACCATAATCCCTGCCTTTATGTACATCATGCCATTTCCAAATTTCTGGCAGAGAGAATTGCATCTTGGTGCTCTTTTTCTCACAGACGGTGTCCAACTGACCCTACTATACTGTGCAATTGACAAAATCAAAAACAATGCACATGCACAAAATTAAAAATGTAAAAGGGCGACAATTCACCCATTACATCTTTTATGTGAGAGAGATATAGTGTATATATATATATATATACATAAAATAAAATATATACATCTCTCTCTTATATATACATATGAGTTTCCACTGATTCTGAATCTGAACTACCTAGCCCAGGTATTGAACTCTTAATTACTATCATCAAATTCACAAACCTGCACATTAATCTTCAAAGCTATTATATACCCCTGTAAATAATATTTCAGCTCAAAATTCCCTGAAAGTTACTTGGATCAGCAAACTTTTGAAGACAGAAGAAAAACAACGAGTGAAACACTGTGACAATAGCAACAAAGATTAAGACAATTATAGAATATGATTCATGCCAGGTGGTCAGCATCAGATTTAATGCCAATGAGGAGTCTTTCTTCTAAGAGAAGTTAATTTGTGGTAACCCTAATATGCTTTGGGTTCACTCTAGACATACTAAAATAGACATTACATTCAATGTCATATCAGAGAATCAGAGAAGTCATGTGCATCAACAAGTTGACTACCTTGACATCAGATGCAGATTTATGCCTCACAGATTGTTAGTGATTGCCCTTGACCTTTAAACAGGTGGTCAACTTAGTTGCACTCACACTATGGACATGTAGAACAAGATGACAGATAGAAAAATCACCTCTGTGGGGTGCTTGTATAAGCACAGCTTAGATGTGGCACAAGGCCGAAAGTATGGCTCACCCATTGAAGATAAAATTGTAATGATTCTAGTGAGACAAGTTTGTTAACCATTACACCATGTTGAGGTGCCCAAAGCACTACAAAGATGGTCTCTTAGATCCTTGCAAGAAGAATCTACATTTAAAGAAAAAAAAACAATTCTAAAGTCATACACCCACTTGCCAATATTCATTAACAAAGTCTGAAGATGAATGAACAATAATTTTACAAATGAGAAATATAATCTTGTCTTTTTATTAGTTTGTACAATATTACACATGAGTCAGACTGTAAATTATGTAAATATCTGAAGAAATAAGTCTTATCATTTACAAGATATAGAAATTAAATTCAAATGTTAGAACTAAACCAAAAAAAGTTCATTGATTTTATATTCTCCAAATATAAACAACAAAAAACAAAATGAATATACAGAACGTATTTCCTAAAAATTATTAACCTTATCTGCGGTTAAAAAATTTCAATTGTTAAATCCCTGGAGTCTTGACTGAATTGTTCAAAAATTTAAATATGTAATGTTAACACAATTAAATTGATATGAAAAAGAACTGTTGAAAATTGAGCATTAAAAATTTATTTTATATGAAAGTAAATTGATTTCTCTTTCGAATTATACCAAATTAAGCCTCTTTAGTATTACTGATTAAGAGATATGGCTTTGGAAATTTACAACTTTGTAAAAAATTGTATTTTTTTCAGTGTCTCTAGTTGATCACGTGATAGCACTATGTACTGAAATACAGTGCTACCCAATTGTGGTTGCATTAAAATACTACCAGACTATAAGCATATGGAACTTGTGGGTATTTCTGACCTTAAGGAGTTAACACACTAAATATCATTTAAACAAATACACCCTTACTTCCTTTTTTCATAATAAAAAGACAATTGATTTTTTTTTCTCAAAGAATACATTTAACCTTTATCACTCTGCTATGCAAAAAGTTTATCTTGCCACTGAAGATGACCCATCCCTGAATAATAGTGTTTAAATTTCTTAGTTGTGTTGTCATATCCTGCTAAAGCAACAGAAAACAACTTTGAGTGAAACTAACAATCAGGGTACTGCATGTGAGTAATGTTATAGAAGTAATATTTATGATGCAGAGTCTCAAAGGTAAAGAGACTGAACAATCGATTGGCTGAAGTATTAAGGGTGGGGTGGGGTGGGGTCAATTGTCTGAATATAAACTAGACAAAGGCAATTTGTGTCTATGAAAAGTAAAATACTCACGTGACAAGGTGCACCATGACATCTTGGATTTCTGCAGGTAGGTGCTTCTTCTTAAATTCAAGAAAATTCTTGAGGGTTTCGCGTACAACACTGCTCACTTTGATTTGGTCAACAGGATTCCATAGTTCGGTGTATACCAGGGAAATATGTATATAGAGTTCTTTGTAGTACTACAAGAAATAAAGTAAACAAGATTCTAAAGAAGGGGCCACAATTTATTTATAGTAATGGATCTGAGAAAGTGTCCATTTAGTTTTTTTTTTCAGAAAGTTCCAGAAAAGACAAAGCAAAAATAATTTTTTGTATCATAAAGAACTCACAATTTTTGACACTTATGCTTTCAATCAAGTCTTCATTCAATGATCTACAGCGATGAGGCAAAGTAAATAAACATTTCTATTTGCAAACATAGGTGGATGTGAAAATAGTATAGCAATTATTGGCTGAAAAAGTGGTGTCCTAAGCTCCAATTTCAATCAAGGCTGTTGCATTTATTTTTGCACAAATACCATTGTAAAGGTATATAGTCCTGGATATGATGATAAACTTTATCTAGCAGCAAGAACTCTCATCTGGACAGAGGAGGTTTTGAGGAGCATAGAACCAACTCTTAATTGCTATTGTTCCCAGGTCCACGATATATTTTTATAGCAAAATAATACATTTCAGAGTAAATTGAAGACACAGCATACATTGTCACCCACCCCACTGCACAAAAAAACAATGGTTATGATTAATCTCATTTCTTGTAACGAGAAACAAGTGCTCACTCTTCATTTGATTTTTTTTTTTAGATTATTCGGGAGGAAAAAAACTGCAGCTAAGTAATTGTATTCAAATAATGAAATAATGCTATTCTCGTGAATAAATTATGAAGTTTGAATTTTCATATTTACATTAAATAACAGATATGGGTTGATATGCCACTAAACAAAAAGTACCAAATCAAACATTGGAAAGGTATGAATCTATCTTCTCTCTCAAGTATGGGTTAAATAAACAAACTGGGCTCTTTAGCTTTAACCAGCAACTAGTCTAGAAAGAAAAATGAATTCTAAACAATACTGAAGAGGGATAGGATTCATAAAGTTATCTTGTCTTAGACACACATACTTTTGCTATGGCTGCAGTACATGTGCACTTAAAACCCTAATGGGTTACTAGACTTGTGATGTAACATGATTTCCATACAAGTCTTTAATGAATTACTGAAACAAAAAGTAAATAAAACTTTTATTTCAACTGTTTTTATGGGGAACATCCTCCTTTCAAGAATCAAGTTACAAGTTGATCTGCATACATGCACAACAACTTGGGAGGGTTTTGATGATGCCGTCCTCTTGACACATAGATAAAATGATCCTGGGTAATATGCAATCATCTATGGGTAATATGCAATCAAAGCAAAAAGCTTAATGGTAATTATAATGTAACAAATTCCAAGTTTTAATTTTATCCAGATCCAACAGTTTATGGCCAGCTGGTTTATTTTAATTCTCATTTTCAAACAGTGAGTGTTTCTTGTTTCAATCAACCATACAAGTTAAAATCCTGTTCATTTTCAAATTCAGACACAGATAGTTTCAGTTACTGTTTCATTTTACTCTAATTAGATGCCTTTCACAACGAATTCTTTTAACTTTAGCCTTTATATGTCCACTAGCAGTATAGCCTGGCATTGCTCGGGTGTAATGAAAACTTTAAAACTAATCCATGGTCATGGAGCTCAGACTCTTTGGACGTTGGCACGAAAGACTAAAAAGCAATAGTTGTTTCCAGTTAAAGCGAAATCATAGACTGAAAGAAAAATGAATGGATGTCAGTCAAATTTTGATTTCCTGGTATCGCTATCAAATAATTTTTTTTCGTCATAAACTGAATTTTGAAGGCTAAATAAGTCCTCTGAGTAAATGGTATCATGGCTGAGACTAAAAACTACAATTATACCTACTTAAAGCCAAATCCGAAGCAAAAACTAAAATTAAAGGGCTGAAAAAAATACAGACATACAGGCAGATAAACACACACACAAACATCTTGCCTTTTATATATATATATATATATATATATATTATTGATTTTCTGTACTATTGTAAGAACTGCAACCTTGAAACTTCTGAATATCATTTCTTATGTCTTTGAATGTATCAAATTTGATTAAAATCAGACCACTCCTTCTATAACTCGATTTTTTTCGGTTATCGATTTTTGATATTTATCGGGGGTACCTCATCACAAAACCTAGCTAAGAACACTCACAGATGCTTATATTAAAACTGTGTAAATTTTCAAGAAAACCAGTTCAGCCGTTTCGGAGTTTATAGGTAATGGACACACACAGAGACAAAGTTCCATTTATAAATAAGTTTAGATTTAGGTAATTCATGTCAATCTAACCCTCAATTCATATGATTGGCATCAATCTTAGGTATTTCTAATAAAGAGCCTTTCATTAATCTTTCTTCTAGATTTAATCCCACAATTCATATTATTACACTTTAATTTCTGTTTACAACAAACAATTTCCATAGATATTCAATGAGAATTTTATATTAAGGAAAATATAAATTTATTTACCGCATCCAATATGTTAGCAGTGCCTAGTGCATAAAGAATCATATCCGATTGGCTCAGGTTCAGATTATGGTACTGAAAGAAAAATAAAAACAAAGAAATAAATTCAAGTTTTGTCTTTGACAAATGTCCAGATCAATAGTTCCTGAAAATATAACATTTCATCTTCAAGAAAAAGGTTTTACCTGGTTAGCTTTCTTTAGAAATGTTTACTTTTTTAAAAAATAGTTTTTCAAGGATAAAAACATTTTTTTGAGAAATAAAAGCAGACATGTGAAAAATAATTAATGAGAAAAAACATGGGTACTCAGTGAGCATTAAGTCCTTTCAGCCATCTCTCTGTAAGCAGGAGTGGTTGGTGAGCATTATTTTTTTTATACATATACCATTCAATTCATATTATATATACATACATATATATATACATACATATATATACATATATATATATATATATATATATATATATATAGTTGTTGCGCGCTGTTATTTGGGGGGGGGGCTCTGATTATAAGACTAGTTTGGATGTTTTATATTTCTGTATTAATTTAAAATGGTAATTGTTATAATGAATATCTCAACACCCTCTATAACATTACGGTGGACTAAGTCTATCATGAATAAATGAGCAAGAGTATTTTCACTAGTGAGTCTTGGTTACGAATTAGAACCTGGTAGTATTATTCTCGTCAGTAAGAATTCTCGTGCTGAATAAAATTTTTTTATTCTATTACGCCTGGCTTGGTAATCTTTCCATTGGGATTTACACTTCATTAAAGTGTACCCTTGTCCAATATACAACAGAAATATATATTTTATGTTATGACTTACTTTTTAAAAATACTTCTACAATAGTTTTAATAATTTTTTATACTAACATTCACTCAAAATAAAAGGCCCAAGAATCACTGAAAGTAGTAGGTTACTGAATGAAAGAGGAACAACACGGAATGGAGATCATGAGGATAAGGAGAATAGATTATAATTGACCCTTGACTATAAGAGGTTAAGATTGTGGTGTTCAAATAAGCATCAATGCAGGAGTTTGTTTTTTGGAGAAAAAGCTGTCTGACTGGGATTCTCTTCTTACAGCTAAAATACAGAAGAAACAAGGGTGATTCCACTCCACAGATGTAGTGTAGGCTGTTAGCTGTAAATGTCTGAACTGGGAAAATTGAAGACTGGAACTCATCTGAACATTTGTCATGTAAATAGTGATAGTAGAGATAAGGTTTGGCATTG